>BSBK01003614.1:0-242938 GCA_027943335.1 Chamaecyparis obtusa | reverse complement strand
TATATTTATGTATGTATACATATATATATATATACATATATATATATATATATATATTTATATATATATATATATATATATATTTATGTATGTATACATATATATACATATATATATATATATATATATATATATATATATATATATATATATATAGGTGTGTGTGTGTGTGTGTGTATAGAGAGAGAGAGAGAGAGGACAAAATACTTAAAACCAATTAAATGTAGATGTTAATTCTTCATTTTATTAGCATTAAAAAATTTCAAACTAACTACTTAAAATATGGATTATGTTAGAACCATTGAATGCTATTAAAACCTATAATAAAATATGAACTTTGTCAAAGCATGGATATAGCATAGGTTTTGAAGTATCTCATTGAAGAAGAGAGACCATTTCATAAATAGATACTAATCTAACTGGAAAACCTTAAATTAAAACAGCAATTCTTTGATCATTTATCAAAGCAACTAACTCATTTCAAAGCTGGTAAGATCCAACTCATGGCAAAATAGTTTGGAAACCCTTAAACAATGAGGTTAGTTACTTCATCCTTGATCCTCCTCTTCTTCTTCATATGCATCTATTCTTTGGGTCGTGTACAGCTTTCACAGTGGTTCATATTGCCTTGTATGGAGGCCTACTTGGATTCTTGGAAGAGTTGTTCCAACCACACATTAACTTTGGCAGTAGCCAGAGAAGGCTATATCAATGCAGCTCATCATCGATGGCGGGTAACACATTATTGGCTAAACATGTTATTTGGTGGGGATCCTCTTCTACATGGTATTGAGAGACTTTTCCCATTGCCTTGTGATGATGTGGCTCCTACAAATGCTTATTTGTCATTACAAACAACCCCTAAGAGAAGCTAACTTGAGCTTCTTGTGCTTTCATGAATGCTAATCAGTCATTGATTTAATGATGCAGGAGCATCTTGGGTGTAAGAGCAATCTTGCATCACCCAAAAATATTTCTAGTCTCTTTTCAATAAGGGCTATCTTGTGCAAAGCTGTTATTTATGAAAACTTACTATTTTTAGTAAGTCGGACATACAAGCTCAGAATGGTCTATTTTTTTCCCTGGAGGTTCATTTTGGTCATATCAACCTGCCAATAAAGTTTCATTTCTAGACCAGGTTTAGTTTTGAAGATATTGAAAATTTTCGGTATTGGCAAGATCGGGAAAAGACCTAAGATTAAGGTTCCTGCATTTTCAAGAAATCTTAACCCAGAGGAGTTGATCGATTGGATCAATGAATTAGAAGAATATTTTGAGTATGAAGACATTGAGGATCCTAATCGGGTCAAGTTTGCGAAGGCTAGACTGAAGGGTCATACGAAGATCTGGTGGCAAGAGATTCAATTGGAGCGAAATAGAAGAGGAAAGGATAAAATCACAAGGTGGGATCGGATGGTGGATAAATTAAAGTGACAGTCATTCCTGTTGACTATGAGCTTGATCTACTGAAGAAAATGTAAGGTTTGAAGCAAGCAGGAAGATCTGTTCAGGAGTATACGGAGGAATTTTATCGACTCCTCATCAGAACAGGCCATGCAGAAGCTGACAAGGAGAAAGTTACCTGTCACCTTAATGGGTTGAGGCCGAGCATTCGGGATTAGTTGAATTTAGTTTGAATGAACAGTATTGAAGAGGCATACCAGTTTTCCCTAAAAGCAGAGGAAAAGTTGAACAAGAATTTTGAGAGTAGACAAAATAGAAGAGGTCGTGGTGGAAGATCTAGTGGACGGTCATATGGAGGCCGAAATGAAGATCCAAAAAAGAAGGATGAGGCCAGTAGCAGTCAAAATCAAAAAGAAAATAATTTCAATCGTTTCCATGATCAGAATAATAGAGATCAAAGAGGAAGAGGAAGAGGACAAGGATCAGGAAGAGGAGGCTTCCGTGGAACATGTTTTCACTGTGGAGAAGAAGGTCATAGGGCCTTTGAATGTCCTCAATGCCAAGGAAGGACAGATAGGAGAACAGAAGACCAGGCTAGAGTTGCACATGTGGATGAAGATGCTAGATCATCACATTCTAAAGATGTTGAAAGAGGAGAAACGCTAATTAACAGAAGAGTTCTATTGAATGGTGAGAATGAACTTGAGAAAAGGAGGAGCATGTTTTGCACCAGATGCAAGTGTGAGGATAAGTGTTGTGATGTGATTATCGATAGTGGAAGCACTGACAATTTGGTGTCAGAAGAGATGGTCAGAAAATTAAAGCTCAAGAGACATAAACACCCACATCCATACTGGATTACCTAGGTACATGATGACCACAAGGTCATGGTCAGTGAATAGTGCCTAGTAAAGTTCAAGATAGGCAGATACCATGATGAGGTACTATGTGATATCATACCTATAGATGCATGTCATATGTTGTTGGGTAGACCATGGCAGTTTGACAGGCGTGTTGTACATGATGGTCGCACGAATACCTATTCTCTAACAAAGGATGGAGTGCGACATAAGCTAAAGTCATTGAAGGACACAAAAGAAAAGGTATGTGGTAATGCAAGAATAACTTTTGTTGATGGAAGAAAATTCCTAGATGGTATGAGGCATGAGCATATGTGTTTTGCTTTAATTCCAAAAGTTGGTAAAGAGGAAGTAGAAGATGTTCCTGTTTAAGTTACAAATTTGTTGAATGAGTTTCAGGATATTGTATCCGATAATGTTCCTGATGGATTACCACCAATAAGAAAGATCAGTCATCAGATAGACTTGATTACAGGAGCCATTTTTCTAAATAAGGCAACACGCAAAATGACACCAGCAAAAAGTGAGGAGTTGAACAGACAAGTACATGAGTTGTTGCAGAAGGGATTGATTCGGGAGAGCCTGAACCCCTGTGTTGTACCTATAGTATTAGCACCAAAGAAGAATGGAGAATGGAGGATGTGTACAGATTCCAAGGCTATAAACAAGATCACGGTCAAATACAGGTTTCCATTGCCACAAATGGATGATATTATGGATTGTTTGAGTGGAGTTGTGTATTTTTCAAAGATAGATCTGAAGAGTGGATATCATCAGATTCGGATCAGATAAGGAGATGAATGGAAGACTGGTTTCAAGACAAAGGAAGGACTATATGAGTGGTTAGTCATGCCTTTTGGGCTAACCAATGCACCGAGCACTTTCATGCAGCTCATGAACGAGGTTCTGAAAGAATTTTTGGGTAAGTTTGTCATTGTTTACCTAGATGATATTTTGATCTTCAGTAAGATATTGGACGAGCATATGATACATATTCGCATAGTGTTTGAGAAGTTAAGGGAAGAGAAATTGTTGATTAATTTGAAGAAGTGCAGTTTTGTGAAAGAGTTAGTGTATTTGGAATTTATAGTTTCACCAAAAGGTCTAAAAATGGACCCAGAGAAAGTGTAGGCTATCCTTAAATGGCCTACTCCAAGAAGTGCTACTGAGGTAAGATCTTTTCATGGTCTGGCTAGCTTTTACAAAAAAATTACCAAGAGTTTTAGTAGTATTTGTGGACCCTTGACTGAAACAATGAGAGGGGATAGAAAAGAGTTCAAGTGGACTAATGGGGTAGATAAGAGTTTTAAACTGTTGAAACAAAAAGTTACAGAACAACTTGTTTTAGCACTTCTAGATTTTAATAAAGTTTTTCAAGTAAATTGTGATGCTAGTGGTACTGCACTAGGAGCTGTTATGAGTCAAGAAGGTAAACCTATTACTTATTCAAGTGAGAAGTTAAATGATGCCAAGAGAAAATATTATGTTTATGATCAAAAAATTTATGTTATAGTTCATGCATTAAAAAAGTGGAGACTCTATCTGCTTCCTAAGGAGTTTATTTTGTACGTTGATCATCAAGCTTTGCAACATTTGAATAGTCAAGGAAAGCTGAATCAAAGGCATTTGAAATGGGTTGAGTTTTTGTAGAGTTATACATTTATTTTGAAACACAGGAGTGGAAAGTCTAACAAGGTTGTAGATGCGCTTAGCAGAAGGCAACTATTGCTGACAGAGATGCAGATTAAGGTGGTTGGGTTCAAGGAACTCAAGAATTTGTATCCAAAGGATCCTGATTTTGGTGAAGTTTGGAAAGCTTGTAAAGAACTTGTTACTCTAGACAAAACGAAGTGGTTGGATTTCATCATCTAGGATAATATGCTATTCAGATGGAGTCAGTTGTGCATTCCACGAAGTTCTATGAGGAAGAATCTCATCAAGGAGAAGCATAGCGGAGGATTGGCTGGACATTTTGGTCATGATAAAACCCTTGCTTTGGTTAGTGAGAATTATTATTGGCCACAGTTACAACAAGATGTCAAGAAGTTTGTACAGAGTTATAGAGTATGTCAGATGGCGAAATGAGTGAAGTAAAATATAGGGTTGTATCAGCCATTACCAGTACCAAAAAAGTCTTGGGAGGATATCAGTATAGACTTTGTTCTTGGTTTACCAAGGACTCAATGGGGACATGATTTAATTTTTGTGGTAGTTCACAGATTTTCAAAGATGACACATTTCATTCCCTACAAGAAGACTAATGATGTTGTTCATGTAGCAGAATTATTTTTCAGAGAAGTGGTGAGACTACATGGTTTGCCAAAGAGCATAGTTTCAGATCAAGACACTAAGTTTATTGGATATTTCTAACGCACATTGTGGAAGAAGTTAAAGATAGATTTGAAGTTCAACTCATCACATCATCCATAGACTAATGGATAGAAAGAGGTGGTGAATAGGAGTCTAGAAAATTTGTTGAGATGTTTGGTTGGAGATAAGCCAAAAGGATGGGATTTGATTTTACCATAGGCAGAATTTGCATATAATAATTCTGTTAACAGGAGCACTAGTAAATCACCATTCCAGATTGTATATGGAAGTAGTCCCAGAAATACTTCAGAGTTAAGGAAGATAGATAAAGGAGAAATAAGTAGTGTTGAAGCTGAGGATTTTGCAAAACATTTGAAGAACATCCATGAGGAGGTGAGGAAGCACATTACCAAGATGAATGCACAGTATAAGGCTAAAGCAAATGAGAAAAAAAGGTATAAGAAATTTCATGTTGGAGATGAAGTCATGGTTCATTTGCCGAAGGAGCGATTTCCAGTTGATACATATAACAAGTTGAAAATGAAAAAGTTTGGGCCATGTAAGATACTGAAGAAGCATAATTCAGGAAATGCATATGAGATAGAATTGCCTACTGAGCTGAATATTTCACCAGTGTTTAACATTTCAGATTTGATAGAGTATCATGAAGGAGGTGTTGAAGATGAGATCCCAAAAACACAGTGGAGTATTCCAACAACTATTTCAGCTACCAAGGAGATTGAGGACATACTAGATAGTCATGTTGGCAGAAGCACAAGGAAGATGAAATATGAAGAATATATGGTTAAATGAAAAGATGACTTGTTGAAGATTCATCATGGTTGACAAGGGAGGAGGTTAACCGTCTTGGTTTTCCTCTTCACACCTGAGACATGACGGGGTCACTTCTCAAATTACCCCGAGTGTTTGATGCAGGAGCATCCTGAGTGTAAAAGTAATCTTGCATCACCCAAAAATATTTCTGGTCTCTTTTCAATAAGGGCTATCTTGTGCAAAGCTGCTATTTATGGAAACTTACCATTTTTAGTAAGTCAGACATACGAGCTCAGAATGGTCTATTTTCTTCCCTAGAGGTTCATTTTGGTCATATCAGCTTGCCAATAAAGTTTCATTGCTAGATCAAGTTTAGTTTTGAAGATATTGAAAATTTTCGGTATTGGCAGCAGGGTACAGAAACTTTGAACTCAGTTTTGAAAGCTTTAGAGGCCCTGGATGAGGTCAAAACTTTGACTGAATGAAATTTGCTTGATTTAAATGTTGTAAAGCACTTTGCGCCCTTTCCGAAATGGGGTTATAATAGTCAATCGGATGAATGGGTGATGACTTATGGTCTTCGGAAGTTGGGTCACCTAAAATGGCAAAAAATAATTTTTCTTCAAAATTTCTGTTTGGGTTTCAAAAGTTGTTTTGAGCCGACTATGATGTAATAAAATGAAAAATAAAATAATTCTAAGTTTGGTCGGCATTGGAGGCTAAAATTCTGGAACCTTCCCAAGCGGTGGAAAATTGCCTATATAAGGAAGGCTCGTAGTGTTGTCTAGGGCAGTTCGGGGCAATTCAAAGTAGTTCTAGGTAATAATTTGAAGCTTTGTCCTACAAAATATTGTAAGGAAAATGCTCATGTGGCTTTGCATATTGTAATTTTGAAATTTGTAATTCCACATTTGTGGAGATAATAAGAAGCTCATTTTATGTTCTTGCAAATTGTTGTTGTTTCTCTATTTTTATAATGTGTTTGTGGTATTAAGGGGAACACCCTTCATCATTTAATCATATAGCTCAAGCATCCTTTAGGTTAAGGATTTTTTCTAAGAACTCAAACTTGACAACTTGTAGCCCACGCACTATGGGCTCCAAGTTGTTAAAGGCTTTATACCTAGTGGTTGTGTTCTCTTTGTGTTGTAATGGTCATGCCCTAATTGTGTGTAGGCCTTGAGTTGTCTCTTTTTGGCTGTTAGTGACCTGAATTTAATGATTCCCAGTGTTGTCCTCTTGTCCTTGGCAACATCATTGAGCCTTATGGTGGTCTGTTGCCATGTACAAAATCAGAAAAGGGGTTCCATAGCTATACAGAGGATATCAAATCTAAGTTAAATGTGGGCATGGGTTGGACATGGGTCAAGTTTATGTGATTTTGAATTTTTGATCTGAACTTTACTATGTTCCCTCTCTATACGCACTATCATCTCCCCTTCTTATTATTCTTTTATGTTGTTATGCCACTTGAGGAGGAGGTGCAATTTTATGAAGGGATGCACTCCTTCTCAACATACATGTCTTTGAGTTAAGACTATTAGTTCCTACCTGGAACTAAAGCGAAGGTAGCAAATTTTAACTAGTGATTGATTCATGTTTACTCAGCCAATCACCACTCAAATTTTTGTTATATCTATTTTATCATGTATGTTGAATCAAGAAAAGTGCACATTATTTAGATTTAAAATTTATTAAAAATACTTTTCACTAATTTGATTGAACTGAATTTAGATCTGCCAAAGTGTCAAAAGAAAGATACAAATTACCAAGCAAGAGACATGCAGAGGAGACAGATTGTCAGAACAAAGAATGAAAATTACAAGAATGACAAAGTTTATCACCTTTCCTCTAAGATCATTATGTGTTTAAATTGCTTTGGATTTGAGTATAATTAGTAATGGCTATATTTTATTAGCCTCTCACTTGTTTATTTATAAAGAACCTTGTTTATGAGTTAGGAACTTTTCAAGTTTCTTGTTGAATCTTCAAGGTTTTAAAAGATAGGTCAAAGTTACTTTTAGCTTTCTCTTTTTTATGCAAAATCTCATTAATGATCTTGTTCATGTATTACTATAGTTTTACTTTTAGAATTAGTGTTTAATATTCAGTAGATTTTCATTTTAATTTGAAAAGATTATTTTCATTCAATGTTTCGATGTATGTTTAAATAAACAATAATATTGAGCAAAACTGGAGGGTTTTATAGGTAGAGATAATTATGAAAGTCAATACTGATTATAATGAAATTTAAAGGATTTCTAAAATTAAAATATTTTTGTAAGATAGAGCTAAATAAGATATTAATTTTAACTCTACAAGTAGATATACAATTGCTCGCCAAATTTTCCATTAATATATTCCAGCAAATATAGAGAATAGCTGTCAAATTTTCAACTTCACCTTGGCCTTATTCATTCGCAGCTTGCATAGATGTGAAATTAGCTTTAAGATTGTGAAAAGGCCTTAATTGCTACATTTTTTTTTTTAATAGCTACAATTTTATATAGGTAGACATATAACACTAGCCTCAAAATAATGCACTATCTATGAAATCTCTCTTGAACTCGATCCCAACAACCAATTATGAACTCTACAACTCCAAGTTATTCAATGCCATTCCATCACAAATCCTAATTATATAATATTGAAAAAAACACCTACCTTTAAGTCATTTCAAGATTATTTTTACAAAGACCAACCCAATCCTATACATTATTGCATAGAGCCCTTTGATCACACCAGCTTATATTCTATAATTCATTACACCAAATTATATTCCACAATTCTTAACTATTCTTAACTACTTTGTTAGAATTGGATTGTCAACGATATAGTATGAGTTGGTATGTATTCAACCTTCAAATGCAACAAAATAAAAATGTCATGTCAAGCAAATTGTTCATTTGGAAAAGTAAAAGGTCCCAATCAAGGTAAAAGTTAAATTGGCATAGAAGACTTCTTATTGATATATTCCACAAGAAAATTGTTTTATCATTTACCTTTTGTATTGTTTATTAAAATGTACAGTCTTGCACCTTTGCATGTTGAAGCTTATGACTTACAAAATAAAATTCACAGATCTTCACATCGGATCTACTCAAGCTAAGTATAATAATAAATGGTACAGCTTTATATTACTACCTTTGATTTAAAAATCAATAGTTTATAGTTGGACAATGTATTAAGTGAATATTATCAAAGTACCACCAAAACAATCTTCATAAAATGTCAAAATATCAAGCTCTACATTGTATAGTTCAACGACAATATAGCCCAGCCCTAAAACCAGATACAGATGAGGTTATCTTCAGTCAAAACCATGAAAATAAATATTTACAAGATTAATGAACTATGAAAAACAATAATTGACTGTATATGAAGCCTTTGTGTAAAAAAGTAAAAAGATTTTTCTTTTGTGATTAAGGGCTACTATTAAAAACCATATTTGCAATGCAGTAAAATCAGTTTATTTATTTATTTGGTAGGGAATAAAGATCGAAATTTTTCATTAGTAAAAAAATGTCACTTATAGCATATGAACAAGGTTATATTGCAGCCAATTAAAAATCTTAATAACATATGTAGCAGTTTATCAAGTCCATTGTTAATTTCTTAAAACAAGCAACAATTTTCTGAATAATTTAGCTGTCAATTTGAGCTGATAAGGTTTCTCTTACACAGTTCAGTAGAGAATTAACAACACTTTATTAAGATCCTGAATTGTTTGAATCCACGTTCTATATGGAATTCTACTGCTTCTGATCTGAGATGTGGTGGCCGATTGTCACAAAATATGCAATTTTATAATTATTTTACTATTTCAAAGACAAGTGTTCTGCATGTCAATATTATGTAGGAGCAAAGAATGTAAACAACTTTCATTTTCAATGAGAAACGTGCAGTGTAGTATGAAGTTAAAAAAACAGCACAAAGTCTTCCAGGCCAAGTTAGGCTCTCCGCCATCGAATGTCTGCTGCTGGTGTTTTTCCTTTTTTCTTTTGGGATTGTTTTATTGCCAGGGGATGAAGCCAGTTGAACACAAGGTGTCTCTGGTGGTTTACAAGCACGAAGTCCCTCTACCTTTCTACCATTCTTCTATGTCAGTGCACTATCCTAAGTTTTCTCCACTTCCTCACCACAATAATTTTATTCTTATGATTTCTTTATGGTTGTTTATGGACCCATTCCTTCATATCCTAAGCCCAAATTCAGATATAAAGTACATTAAATTTTAGGAACTCGATAGATATCTGATATGAAAAGATACTTGGGTAGGATCCAACAGAGGGAACACAAGTCTCCTCCCATTATGTTTTATCCCTACGAAATGGAACCCAAACAATTTCGACCACATAGTTTTGGTTGTCCTGCATCTTCAGATACATTTCTTTCATGGCTGATAATATGAACAATACCAGTTTACATAGCATTAGATTAAAGATCATTTGAGTTTCAAACTAAAAAATCTTGATCTAATCCGATTATCACTAATTCAAAAGTGTTTCCAAACTGCCACATCACTGTTGTTTTTTCACCCAACATTGCAAATGCAACTACAGAAATTTTAGAACATTGGAATTGTTTCATGAATTATTTTTATGATGTAAGTAAACTCCTACGCTAAATCATCACCATTGATGCATAGGATAAGCTTCTATTTGAAATGCAGTGCACTCTGTCAAAATTAACAAGCACGGAGAATCTATCCCATAATTTCGCGGGGTTCAGCGGTACAAAATAAACCCTAAAATGCGTTGTTGGCATTGAAACTAGATGATGCTATGCATTGAAAATGTGGTAAAAAAACAGTGTGCAAGTAAAGAGGATTAGATTGATTAACGTACATAGTGGATTAACGTGACCACCATATCCCTCTCGTCTCACTACTTCCTCAAAAGCTGAAGCCGCTTCTCTTGGCATAGCATACCAGGTTTTTGGAGTACCCATATACAGATAGTTCAAACTGTGCAAGTCATGGTCCTCAACATGCAAAGCGAACCAGCAATGAATTCAATTTCAGGGTTTGATTTCGTTGTATTGCAGATGTTTTTGATGCACAACCGATGGGAGGCTTTCAGGGGCGACAAATCCAATGAGTAGGGTTTTCTCTTTCCTGCGAAGAAATAATCGATGTTTCAACTGAAAATGGCACTTGATGTGTTCATGGCCGGCAATAAGGACGAAAAACTCTCTGATTTCCATGTAAAGGGCAGCTATTTCGACCGATCCTGCATACTTTATCAAGGCGATCGAATCGTCGCAGAGGTTAAGAGTGAAAATTGGCTCTAATTTTGGTACTTTGTGATGATTTGATATAGTGAAAATTGGCCCTAATTTTGATACTCTGCTTGTGGTTGTCCTATTTAATTTGGAGATAAAACCCTAAGTTGTGTTTTGTTTGGAGACAAAACCCTTGATCTAGGGCGAAACTGTGTAATTTGTTGTGGAGCAAGGCAATGACGGTCGTACCAAGGCTGTAGATGTCACTGGCCCTAATGGAGCATATGTTGAGGGCAGTAGCAGATGACGGTGGTGGCGGTGTCTATGGCAGAGGCGGCAGCTATGGTGGTAGCTATGGCGGCGGCGGATGCAGGGAAATGAAGCTTTGCCATGTTTGTTGTTTCATAGATTATTTTTACTAAAATTTTTTTAATAAATTCGAGTTTTCTCCTTATGTTTTTTCCCAACAGCCAATAGTAAAATAGATAACTAGTTTTTTTTATTTTTTTAAAATATATATAAATTTATAAACTATAGGACAAACCTCTATGTTTAAAAATTTCTGAAATTCTATTGGTTAGAATAATTGCATCTATGCATGAAACGAATGCAATAGTATCTTTTTGAAAGTCTAACTACGATAGTGGCACATATAGATGAAGTTAACTGTGAAAGTCGTTCTCAGACTTTGACCTGTGAAAAACCCTAAGACACTAGAGCCTCGTGCTAGTGTCCAAACACTTTTCCTCCAATGTTTTTAGGACAGCAAATTGGATTCCTAGTTAGACCATCCTCAACATCAACGCTGATCAAAATAGCTTTTGGACACTAATACCTAGCACTTTAGTTCTCCCTAGTTAACTCCAAATTTCAGCATTGGGTTTCTCTCTATATCTCATTTCCAAACTTTATTTCCTCTTCTACACTTCAGTAATGTATCTCATTCATTCTATTAAACATGTACAATAGCCTTCATGTATAGTGGGAAAAAGGAGGCAAGATACACAAGGGGTTTTTCCACCTTTTTTCTAATGCACAATTGGAAGGAAGATGGCCCAATAGGCTCAAGTACGACTTAAGCGCTAAGTGAATGCAATGATCCTTCATAATAGTAATTAAGAATGAAATGGAAAATGTTCTAATAATACAAGATAAAAGAATAAAATAAGTGAAATTAAGTTGTTTCAAGAAAATATAGACTGACGGCAACAGACAAGTAGCTACAGTGACCTGAAACGGAAACCTAGGAGTAGTATTGAGTTGTAATCTAAATCAGAGCTGGATTTTTCGAGTACAAAATGCCTTGGGCGTTTTGTTCCTAGGAACAAGAAGCCTAGCGTGTTTTGTTCCCAAAGATTTTTCCCAAAACTTCAACAGTCAATCCCACAGATCCCAATCTTTCTGGAATAATTATGATATCTTCGCCACATGTACCTACCACAGAAAATAGAAAAAAAATTGTGGAAGGGGGTTTGGTCAAACCCCTATTTAAAAATCAACCTTGAGAATAAAATGAAATTGCATAAGGAAAGTAAGTGTAAAGGTAAATGTTAGATCTACCTTGTCAACACCTTCATGAATATGCTTGGATATAGATAGAAATCAAGGATGTCTTCACAAATGCAAGGATCTATGAATTTCATTATTAGATCTTCAATGTTGTTATGTCTAATTGAACATTTGCTATGGAGGAAGAGTGCATAAGAAATGGACAAAGGATCTTTTTGCTTGCTTGAAAACTCCTCTACTTGGCCATCATGGGAGATAAGCTTGCTACAATAGAGAAGATTTCTTTCAAATGCCTTGGATACTTGGAGAAATGCTAAATCCTGGATGCTTGCCTTCAAATCTTGATTTCGCTTGATTTCTCCTTCAATTCTTTCTTTTGGTTGATAATGTATGCCAAAATGAGGAGAGAGAGAGAGAGGGTGTTTATATACCTCATCACACATTTCAATATTCAAAATAAGCTAGGTCGACCATGGGATCTAATTTCCCATCAAGACACCATAATGGAGTCTCTATTCAAATTTGGTCCCAAACCTTGAGGTTCGTAGGAACATAAAGCCATGGGCATCATGTACCTAGCAAAAAGCACCAAAATTCAAATGGGGAGTTGGGAAGATATGATAGATGTCAAATTAGGGGGAGATAGGTAGTTGGATCAAGCATAATGGACATGAAATCTTGAAATCACCAAAATGGGGCCTAAATGAGCATTAAATTATGTGTACTAACTTTTTAGGATGGTACACTTCCTTAGTTTAGTTCATTGCATGCACTAAACCAATCCCTATCACCAACAACAAAATAGAGGAGGGGAGTCTAAGACAACTTGGCCCTTCCTTGTGGAAAGCACCGAAGCCGACTCACAGCTCTAACATTGTATGGGAGAAGGAGTGACCATGGTTAGTGCACATGTTAGTCTAGGATCACTTTACTTATATGTCATTTTGGTGAACTCGACCTAGTTTACACTTCCAATTGTTCTAATTTATTTGCATATATTGTTGCATTTGATTAGTTGGTTAGTTAATTGCATGTTTTTGTTGTGTATCTTATTTAGCATATCTCATTGCAATCAAATTCAATTGCATATATCTAATTAGTTGATTAATTGATAAAATAATTGTCTTTCTTAGACATTATATTGCATATGTGGCATATGTTATATATTAGTTTTCAAAGAAAAATAACTTAAACTTCTCCTCAGATTAGAAAATAAAAGACCAAACTAGAAATAAAACTTCTATTATATCTGCCTAATTTTGGAGAAAGTAAGATTATTCAACTATATCGAATCTCTTTCTACAAAGTTTTGATGCACTTGATTATTTGTCTTATTGTGAAAAAAAATTATGATAAATGAAGCCCTTGATGACTTAATTTCTATATAAATATTTCTTTCTTGAAGATAATTAACATAATTTATGTTTCAATCGATGTTGTTCAGATATACCCTGTGGCAAGGGGTTTTTTTATTGTAAAGTTTGAAAATGCTAAAGATAGGAAAACTATTTTGTGCAATAGTTGCTTCACTTGGGAGAAGCGTTTTCCCCTAATGGCCAAACCCTGGTATCAGGGGTTTGACCCTCTTTCTGAATCTTTTAATAAAATACCCTTATGGGTAAGATTGTCGAATCTCCCTCTTCATCTTTGGTTAGATTCGGTTTTGGAATCTATGGCTGAGGCTATTGGGGATTTCCAAATGGTGGATTCGGACTCCTTAGAAATTTTTAAGATGACATATGCTCGTATTCTTGTGGAGGTTGATGTTTCCAAGGGTCTTCCTGAGAAGATAACTTTGGCTTCTCCTTTGGGCTCTTGGACTTAGAATCTAGATTATGAGGGAATCCTGTTCAGGTGTAGGAAGTACCACAAGACTGGGCATCTTGTTGTGCGGTGTTTATCTGAAAATGTTAAATCGAAGAAATCGCCTACTTGGTGGTTGGGGGATTCTAATCACCATTATATGGTTCGCAAAGTTTCTAAGGGGGTTCGGTTGCTTGCTCTCCTCGGATTGATCATGCTTTGGCTGGTGTTTCTGTGGCTACCTTTGTTGCTTCTGAGGCTGTCTTGGAAGCTACGGATGTTGTCTCTGATGAGGCTTTAGTTCAGATTGTTTTTGTTGCCCCTTCTGGTGTTGCTATTGTTGTCCCTGACCAGATTGTCGATGTTGTCTTTGGTCATGATACCACTCTTGTCCCTCCTGTGGTTTCTGATTTGACTTGCCCTTTAGTGGGCTCTTCTTTGGCTTGGCAAAAGGCTGCTGAAAAGGTGGAGGATGGATGGACAACAATTAAGGGAAAGAAATTTAAATCTTCCACTCCTGATATGAATTTGCATTCTCATAAGGATGGGCAAAAATGTAAATCTTGATTGCCCTTTGTTGTGATTTGTTGTTTCACTTGGTAGGAACTATGGTTGGTTCCTTTGGTTTGATTGGTGGGGCACCACAGTTGTATTGGTCTTTTATTGCCATATCTTTTTATGCTCTTGTATAAGGTTTCAAGACCTCTCAAATCTTGTTTTTACTTAATCAAAACATAATTTATGTTTCAAGTTATAAAAATGAACATGTGAAACACCCAATTGTTGGTTGTCTCCATATTAGTACCTCGTCTAGCCTGAAATGGGCCCCGGCTTTCCGAACGGAGGGGAATCAATGAACCCAGCCTACCTAAATCGGAGGCCATTTTTTTGACTGGTACCCCTCCTTTAAAACATCCTAACCTCCTCATTCAAATCCTTTGGTCTGATTGGTGGGGCACCGCAGTTGTATTGGTATTTCATTGCCATATCTTTTTATGCTCTTGTATAAGGTTTCAGGACCTTTCAAATCATGTTTTTACTTAATCAAAACATAATTTATGTTTCAAGTTATAAAAATGAACATGTGAAACACCCAATTGTTGGTTGTCTCCATATTAGTACCTTGTCCGGCCTGAAATGGGCCTCAGCTTTCCGAACAGAGGGGATTCAACGAACCCACCCTACCTAAATCGGAGGCCATTTTTTTTACTGGTGCCCCTCCTTTAAAACATCCTAACCTCTTTGTTCAAATCCTCATTTCAAGTCGAGCGGGGAAGTAAATCCGATAAAGGGAGACAAGAACGGCAACTACCAATATGGAGACAACCAACAATTGCTTAGATTGGTCCGCTCCGAGCTAATGAGTTCCCCCCCAGAGTGAGGCTTGTTTGCTAGTGACATAATTGAACAATGAGCACTCACTAGAGGTGGCATTCGGAGGGCATTTCCAAGCGTGATAGGTGGGGAATCAATCGACCTTTCATTTTGATGCAGAAGTGCTTTTAAAGAAGTGCAGGGCATTCCGAGATAGCATTTACACAAAAGCGATAGGCAGAGAGTGTAGTTTGGAATAGCAACACAACTATAATGGGCAAGGGCCTGAAGCTAACCATCTTCCATCCTTCTATCCTTCCCACCTTCTAGCTAATCAACAAATAAGGGAGGTGCTACGCTAAGGGAAGGGAATCTCCCAAGAGGTTCCCATACCGTTTATTGTTTTGCCAAGATCATAAATAGTAGTATATTTGATGATTTTCATGGGATGGGCCCTGGCTTTCCGAACGGAGGGGAATCAACGAACCCACCCTACCTAAATCGAAGGCCATTTTTTTTAACCGGTGCCCCTCCTTTAAAACATCCTAACCTCCTCGTTCAAATCCTCATTTCAGGCCGAGCGGGGTAATAAATCCGATAAAGGGAGACAAGAACGGCAACTACCAATATGGAGACAACCAACAATTGCTTAGACTGATACTTTCATACCCAAATTATAGAAACATGTTCCTTTATGTATCTCATTTCTAGATCTAGTCTCACAATTTGTATTACTATTTTGTATCTTACTTCGTGGAAAAAAGTCTTTCATTCATTTGATAGAACTATCTATATTTAAATAACTAGCTTTCCCAATTCTAGTAGCAAGAGCGAATGGAATCGATTAATCGTCTAAAGCAAAAACAACTAAGGTAAAAGAAGCCTTGTTATGAAGAGAAAAGTAACTCACATTTGATTTGATGGTCAAAGGCAGATTCAAAGCTGAACAGTGAAAAGATTTTCTTTTTTTAAGATAATTAACATAATTAACTTTGTTGAAGATAATTAACATAATTTATGTTTCAAGTTATAAAAATGAAAATGTGAAACACCCAATTGTTGGTTGTCTCCATATTAGTATGTTTATTGAGTTATAAAAAATAAATCATATATGTAGACAATTTGTTTCCTCTAAATTAGGATGTGTGAATATTATAAATATGTACAACATTTGATGAAATAAGTACACATCATAATATTTTTATCTCCTTTCAAATTTAATATATCCCCAACCCCAAACTAAAGTTGTTATTATTGTTCAAGTTGCTAACAATTACCCTTGATCCTAGGGTTGCATTTTAAACCTTGCAAATCAACTTATTCAAAACAATAACATTATTCCAAATGTGTTGCAACCATCTCATTACACTCGGTGCCCAAACTTTGAAACTCCCACTTGTTGTATTATTCATTTTCATTTACCTCCCTACATGACCAAAGTTGCTATTATTGACCGAATTGGATGCCACAACTACTTTGGAAAGGTTTTTCCCACCTAGAAACAATTGTTCATCTCAAGGGTGTGAATTCAAGTGTACTCCCAACAATGAAAAAAGATCAAAATGATCATGCAACCATTAGTGCAATGGTTAGGGTTTTAGGCTCAATGATTGACAAGTTATCTCCAATTATTTGTTCTAGTCGATTTCTCAACTACATTCTAATGATGCAATTTCTACAAAAGGGAAATGAAGATAATGATGTCAATGGCAAGACAACCTTTGTAGCACAAGGTGACCTCACTTCTCCCAATGTCACACGAATATGTTGAAGAGGATATACTGCTAGATTTTAAGTATTCAAAGCATGTATCATTCTATATTCAAAAACCAGTCATCAACATTGTTCCAAGCCTAGTGTTCAGGAAATCAAAATCGGAGATGAAAACTCTTGGATTTGCTAGAAATCAAGAGGATAAAAATGCTCAATTTCAAGGATCCGTAGGAAAAAGTTAAAACCCCTTCGGTTTAATATGAGAATTTGATTCAAAGGTTGTGAATATGCTTGATGAGTTGTAGATTCCATCTATTACAAGACTGTGTAATTAGTCGTTGTCTGTTGTGGCTTTCAGTCTAGTATTTTCAATTAGTTGTTATTGGTGTTGCAAGTGTTGCTTATGTCATTGTTGGAACATATTGTAATGTTTTGAATCTTCACTATGAAAAAGAAGTTATCAAATCAGTCTTTCATGTGTTGGTTTAATTTGTTAAATCTAGGTAATTAGAAATGTTGATGTGAAAGTTATGAAAAAAAAAAATGAGCGTTGCAATATTTAATTTATTTTTGTAAATCTACTAATGATTTATCAAAGATTTTCTTTTGGAAAATTATAGAAGAGTAATGTATTAAATTAACCCTATGCAATCTCATGTCACATAGGCCTTCTTCTTTAGTTGAATCTAAGACAATGTCAACCTTCCATTTCCCTCGACCAACCATAGTTGTTTTCCTGACCATTTGATCCAAATTATGCATGGACACATGAGTGTCATAGAGACGTTTATGCGTCATGTACTAGTCTTGTAAATATATGCAATTGAATTGGCCATTAGACTATTACACTCTCAAATTATTGGCAATGTAACACCCCTATGGGAAATGTCAGGATGACACCCAATCCCTTATACCTTGCTAACTTGGTCTCATTTCATGAATCTTCTCACAATCTTTCCCTCTCTTGCTCATTCAGTCAATTTCTCACGCTTTCACTTTCTAAACCACTCTATCACAGTGATCAACCCACCATTGTCACTTATCAAAGATGTGTCAACTTGGGAGGCACCACCATTCCTCATTCTTGTGAGTTGTGTAGTTTTTGGTGTTGAAGGGAGGTGATTTCTTTCTGGATCATTTGTACATTTCATCGTGGAGGCGATTTATTTCTAGATTGTTTTGTTGTTGTTACATTTATCCCTTTTATCTCTTTGATCAATTTTGTGTTCTTAGGTTGCTTGTGGAGTTGGAAACACCAAAATCGGGGCTTGACTATGGCAAACCTCTAAACACAACCACCCCCAACATTTTGTCCTTGGTCTTGTGTGGATAGGTATAACAAAAAAGGGTGTTCACATTGAAGGCTTCATAGCTTGGACCCATTGAGAGTATTCTTCACTTTTCCTTATCGAGAATCTGATAGAAATACTTATCTTAGATCACAAGGGTCTCGAGATGCTATGGGCATTGACTATGATTGTAGAGATGCATGTACCCATTGGAATTCTTAAACCTCACGAGTCACAATTAGACATCATTGGTCTATAGTTAAGAGTTGAAAATGTCTGGAGTATCAATCCACATGGTTGATATAGTTGACAGTACAAGCAATGATCTTGGTCCTAGTCTTAACATTTTTGGTATTCCCTTAGGGTACAACATAACACCACGAAGCTCTGATACGGTCACTTTCACTATCCATGTTGTTTCTATTAATGAAGCTACAACTAATGTCAGTGTTGCTCGTCTCTATTAGCATGGGTAATGTGCCTCCACCTCATCCTCCTAGACATCATATTATTAATACCATATTGTAGAATATGGGTTAGATACAATCACAACTTACCAACCTAACCAATGCCACCAATCAAACTTCATTCCCACCATATTATCACCATAGCTTGCTCACCTACCTCATTGTTAATGCTCCCCTAATCCAAGGGGTTGAGATCTCAAAGTTTGACAAATTCAATGGTGATGGTGATCTGTAACTGCATATCAACTCTTTCACTACTCTCTGCAAATATTTCCATCATTGGGATTGTTTGTTGACTAAGCTATTATCTTAGTCTCTCAAGGAGGTCATGCTAGAATGGTATTGCTCTTTGCATAATTGTTCCATCTTTTACTTCGATTAGTTGGTGAATAAGTTCCTCGAACGGTTTTAAGAAAACTTTGGTAGCAAGGTCATCATTGCTAACCTTGTTCAAAGACCTAATGAGCAACTCATGAATTTCATCATGACATACCAATCTATTTTCTCCAAGGTTCCTTATGCTTTGCCTAATAGTGATCTCCAAAGGGTGTTTGTCCATAGTCTACAATCGTTTCTTAGGGAGAAGATTTCCTTCCTTAAGTGTCCTACTTTTTTCACCCTATGCACTGCACTCAAAGCTTACCAACACACAATGACTTAGTTTGGAACTTTTGCTTCAAGCTCTAATGTTGATAACTAATGCAAAGGCCTTGATGGGATGAAGGGACACTCTAGACAAACTCAAAAAAGTTATAAGGATGACTCTTCAAATGGGCTTCCTTCCATGACCCGTGTTGACAACCTAACAAGAACCCCTATAGCCAAATATGTGCTTAACATGAAATGCTCTTCACCAATGGTCTATTGCTACTTTGAGGACCCTTTTGTGTCCCATTCAACCCAAACAAAGGCTCTACAAACCTCTTTCACAAGATTGGCTTATACTTCCTTCATACATGAAGCCTAGGCCTAATAGCCTTATCTGATTGGTTTTTGGACCTTAACTCCCCATCCCTTGACCTTATGCACAAACAAAGGACATTTTGAGATACCCTTTTTGAAGTTACATGACATATGTGGAAAACCCCTATAGGTTACTTTGAAACGCTAGGGTAAAAAATGGATTGTTGTTGGTTTTAAAGGCACAATTAGCCCTATTTCCTAGAACAAGTACCAAGAGATCACTCTCCCAAACCAAAATATTTACTCTAATGGTCTAGGTAGGGTTCAAATAGACAAAATCCACAATTTTCATCATTAGGCACCCTCACAAATTCATCCAACACACCAATCTCCCTTTTAGACCTTCTAATCTTGCTTAAAATGAGGGTTTATTGGAACTCTTATGTCCAAATTTCAACCCACTTTGGCAATCCCTCAAACATGTCAAAATATGTCTACACATGCTCTACAAACCTTCATCCACTCAATAACAATGTTCTTTTGTCCAAACCCTACATGAAAGCATCAACTTTCACCAAAACAACACATAGAATGCACCTAGGGCATGACCATAAAATTGGCAAATGGCCTCCCTTGCTCCTAACAACCACTCAAACACAAAATTTACACTTATTTGAGCCATTCCACCAAGTTACAGCATGATACAATGGATGGAATGGCTTAAAAGTCCATTTTTCACTCTCAATCCCTTGAAACCAGGTTTACACAAGCAAGTTTCAGAGAAATTGTTATAACTTGCACTAAACTTAACTATAACTCACAAAACTGGTACCAAATCAAAGGTTATTCGTTGTTCTTTCAAATGCGTCCTATTAGAGATCACAAATCTTTTGTATGAGCCTATACCATATGCTACAACCGGACTGTTATAGGAAAATTTGGGAAGTGGCAATCACTAAACCGAGCATAACTCCTTGGACCATAACGTTGCAACTAGACTATTATAGCTTGGACCCATTGCCAGCATTTCTTCACCTTGCATTGTCATTTTGATTATGTCTTTCTTGTTAGGTGCTAATTTGTTATGTCGTTTCAATATATTTAGCATACAAAACTAGACACTGGTTGTCAAGCACTTTCTAGCATGGCCACTAGGTCTCTATTTGTACATGATGCTTATAGGTCGCGTTGTCATCCTAGACCATTCCACATGTCCTTGGCAAAGAGATAGTGGAGTTGCTTGCAAGGTCCTTATAACCTGTGTTTTTGTCCGTCGTAGTCTAACTATTTTTATCATTTAGTCTACACAAGTGAAACACACATTACATTTACACTGAGCAAACTTAGAGGTTGTTGTGCCGTAAAGGTTTGCTCCGAGTGGAGAATTGGATTTCCAATCTTCAAGGGGTCTAGCCACCCTTCACAATGGTTCGATTTTCCTCCTTTATAAGAAGTATTGCATCATTACTTGTAATGCTTGCATCAAGCTTGAGTCACAATACAAGCTTTTCTTGCCAAAATTATTGCTTATTTGACCATCTTGTAGCTATCTTTGTTAAAGCCCACATACACACCTACATTATTCATCTTATTCATAGGTATTATATATCTTTCTAAATCTAGAATATGTAGCACTCCAAGTAGTTACTTAACCCTCATGTCCTTAAATGGAATCCTAACATTTCCATAGCATATGATCATATGAGATGGGTTATCTCCGAAAAGTATATCACCTCTATTAAAACATTCATATCCAAAAAAACACTCCTCCTAGGAGTTGAATTTAAAAGGTACCTAAATCCATCAATCTTGTGTCACAACATGAATGTGTACGTCAAGATGCCAAGTAAGCATCTCCAAAAAAAAATTGTGAAGACTTATGTTTATGGGGAAGTCATCATCATATGCCTTCCCTATGTTAGTCTTCTTTTCCCTACATCACTTTTTTAAATGTCTAATTTAACCACAATTCCAATCTCTTTTCTAAAATGTTCTAGTGGATTTAACTTTACCTCTAGACTTTGTCTATCTCTTGACTTGTTCGTCTTTCTTTGGGAACAACTCACAAGGCATACATCCTTTGTGAATCCTGCCATGAATGCCTACCTTTATTCTAGTAACAAGGTTGCAACTACCTTCTTAAATTTTAACTTAAATGAAGTATTATTAATGGCCATAAAAAGAAAGAATGCCCCATGAATCAAGCAAAGAACACAACAAAGTAATGCATACATATTTTTTATATACCTTAACATCTTCATCTGATTGGCTTGCCACAGTATTGAATGCATTCCAATTTTCCCACACCAACCTAGTCATCACTCATTTTAAGGGACTACAACTTCTCGAGGAAAAAAGTTTGTTTGCTAGAAACCTTGGCTAATACAAAGACACCATATTTTCCCAAAGCTCCTTGGTTGCTTCACTCGAGACATTTAACAATATTAAATAAAAAAGGCAAGGTTCATTTGAACTTTTTGCCTTCCTATCCATCTTCGTCCAGTCTTTTGTCGTCATACCCAATGGCCTTTGTTTGTACAAAGCAACCCACTAATCTCTTATCTCTTGAGCTTCAAACCTCAAAAATTCTAGCCATTAAGGTTTTCAATCTCCATCCTTGAAAAAGTCACCATTTCTTTCACATACAAGATTCACCTACACAAAGCTCACACAAAAGAAAAGCTTTAATGTAGGGATAATATTCCCTTCCTCACACACATATCCTAGCTCTATTGCCAAATGAAGAGAAATAGCATTTATAAACCAATACAAATGAAGTAATGTTAACAAAAGCTTGAATGCAATAGTTAGAAAATAATGGCATACACTATTTTACCCTAGGAAACCTTTTGGGAAAACACCCGACAGAACACTAATCGTATTAACCGTTCACAGTAAAATAAGATATTGTTTGCTTGACTTTAACCCTAATCCATGTGTGATTATTTATATGTACTTTGCATTTGTAAAGCACTAAGCAGCATTATCTTCAGCAAAATCACTAGTGACCCTTGCATAAGTCTTTTCTTATGCAATTCTAATTCAATGATTTAAACAAAAGCACGTTTGGCAATAATGGAATATACACAACCATGACTGTTGAAAGAACCTCTGCAGATTTTTAAGCAAAACCAATTAGCAGTTGTAATGTAAAACTCAAGGTTACCAGTTCAGATTTGGGGACGGGTTCGGATACAAGAACCCAGTACATGTGTACGTGAAAAAAAAATCATTTTCCTACATGTGTATGTGAATTTATTTATTTTTTTCATTTTGGTACTTGGGTACGTGAAGAACAAATTTGCATTTTGACACGTGAGTACGTGAATTATTTTTTTTGCATTTTGGTACGTGTGTACATGAATTTTTTTTTTGCACTTTGCTACGTATGGGTACATGTGTGTGTGTGTGTGTGTATTATATGCATTATATATACCAAAAAATAAGAGAAATATACAGAAATATAAAACTGAATCACTTCATAGTATGATACTTGATCATTGATCAATGCCAAATGCCAAAGATAAATATTAAATACCAATTGATAGTTGAAAAATATTCGAATACGTCATATCATATACCCAGCAAATACCCACTGAGTACCAGTACCCGGTTCAGGGCCAGTTGGTACGAACCTGGTAACTTAGGACTAAAACTCAAACAATCTTTTCCAGAATTATCCTTGCGTGTACTGTGGGAATCATATAAACGGGTATACAGACCAATTAAAACAATTATAATCAAAGGAGAAGTCCAGTGAGGAGTTGAAGTGATAGAGTAGAGTGAAAGATGCATAAACAAAATAAGAAAGCATACACTCAGCACACAAGTTCCTTGTTAAAACTGCTAAGATAATGTCTTCCCATTTACTGTAATCATTGCTAGATATGAACAAAAAGGTCATGCTGAAAAAGCATTGAAGATTGTTTAAAGCAAATGCGTGGTGAAAATTAACCCAGGCTCCTATCTTCCCAGCTTGTTATTAAACTTGGAGCTTCGGAACAGGGTATGGGGATCCACCAAAAAATTATAAGGCAGATTCTTTTCAAGTGCTTCAAGATGTGCAAGCATTATGTGGCAACAAACAGAAAGCAAGTAAATTGTTTGACAAATACAAAATTTTGCCGCAAGCTGTAGTTGTGACAGCCTTGAGGACAAGTATGCAAAATATGGAAGCCGTCAGATGCCATACGTAGTGGTGGATAACAGTAACAAAAATCAGATTCCTATCAAATTTTGCATCTCTGCTGTCTCAAAAAATATAACTTTAGGAATGTATTTTTTCCTTGAAACAGGGATCGGTTCAGTTCTAGTTTCCCTCGATTGTTACAATACATGCTTTTTTGTGGATATCAAAAGCATAGTGAGATTTGAAGTTTGTGGTAAGTGATTTGGAGGTAAGTGGTAAATAAGAGGAGCCAGCCCTCTTGAGTTTGTATGCAACCTATTCATTTATCCATCAGAAACAAGTTCAGAGTGCTGATGGTTCAAGGTTTAAATGGTTTGGCTGGCATTTGATGGCAAATGCTCTTCCTCGAACTCCAATCAGCCTGAGATTTTCTCGATGTGATTTATAATGTATATCTGATTTTATGCCTCAAGAAATACAAATTTCTGCGTTCAGCAAAACATCTTGTTTTGGGGCAGGAAATTGTTGACCACCTGAGTTGTTATGCTGAATCTTTTGAATAAACATATGCATCTTCAAGATCCTTCTTGCAAATTGGTGATAAAAATAGCTTATGTTGAAGCATTCACATATTTCTACAAGGAAACAGACTGGAATTTAAAAGGTAACAAATGTTTGATTATCACAAAGGATCGGTCAATTAATAAAGAGAAAACAATAAAAAACAAAACTGTTCATAAAGGCAATACTTGACAACAGATCCACCATCTAGCTTATAACAAGTTGAAGACGAAATGGCTAAGGAGAGGAAGACATGAAAGATGACTTATCATAATGGGAAAGTTTGAGTCCATCCAATTTCCGATATCAATGACTTATTTGAAGGCAACAGATGAAGTAAGGATTGCATGTCAAGTACATGGCAATAAAACAAGAAACATAGAAAACTCTTGAGTCCATCCAATTTCCAATATGAATCACTTATATAAGGCAATAGGTGAAGGATTGCATGACAAGTATATGGCAATAAAACAAGGAACATTTGACATGTTGAAATATAAGAGGATGCCAAGGAAGCAGATAACTAATGCAGCATCCAGAAGGTAGAAAAATGCAAACACCAATAGAATTTTTTCAACACAATGTCCAACACCTGTGGTGGTGTTCACTAAAGTTTACGAACAACTTCTCCCTCATGCACATGATTTGCATTGATGGCACCATTAGGTGTAATAATCATGCTTTCCAAGAACAATAAAATCTCGTAAATCAAGTGAACTAGCACCTGCACCATTAAGAGGTGTAGGGGTTCCACCAATAGCTAATATGTTGGTGTGTTAATTAAAATTATTTTGTTGAATTGGAAGAATAAAAAATTTTGCCTTTGCCTATCAGTTAATCAAATTGCAGTTGCATACATCTTATTCAGATAATTTATTTACTATGAAACAATCTTAGACAAATGCATTGAAATGTTTCAACAAAACATATAAAAACAAATGAAAACATTGTTGGAATATTTTCCTCTCTAATCCAATTGTTTGACATCAAATTATGATAATAATTTGGTGAGATACAAGGCTTAGACCACTAGAAGATGGAAATCTGAAATTTGTATGCAAATTTAAAATTAAGTGTTCATAAATTTGGATTAACATGAAGAGATTTAATGGATTTGAATCAGTGAACACTATTATTACAACACATAAAACCTTAATGAAAAATACTCAACCAAGAAGAGAGGCCAAGCATATATTAACTTTGAAATCAAGATAAGAATACAATCATACTTCCATTCTCTTCTTTGCCTCCAATTTGACAACACCTATAACCTGTGAACAATCTCAATGCATCCAACTCTCTATCACATTCCTACAAATATTCCTTGTTCCAACCTGTTTCTTCACTTTCTATTGTCTTGAGGCTCCAATTTATATACTTCCATCGAAGAGCAAACAATTGGTGGTTAATGAAACAAGACGAGGCTCAACAAGTGACAACAAGTTGCCCAAAAATGGTCCTTCACGAAAGTCCATGCCCAAGGCAACTCGGGTTGCCCTCTTCCCTCCCAATCACCCAAGCCTCATTCAACTTTTCATCATCCCAAGCACCCAGCTTAGGGAATGAAAAAAGATATGCACAAAACTCAACATCCTCCACTCTTCCCCAAGCACTCCACTTGGAGGTGGAAATTAATAATGAATTTTGTCTTCACAACTCACCGTTTCCATTACCAATGGACCCCTCCTTCCTTATGAATGTATTACAAACAATATGTGGACAAGTTTTCTTTCTAATAATATCCTAAATGCATTGAGACAATTTCGAAGATGTTGGAAACATGTAAAATGACATAGGATTTACAAAATAGATGGCACCTAAATCTTAACAAACAGGACTTATTAATCCTTTTATTTAATTCATGAGAATCAAAAAATATCATTTCATTTCAAATAAATAGTCAAGAAAAATCTTAGCACATAGTAGAAATGAAGATTGGGAAAGATGCTGCTGCATACAAGCATCGTACATGAATGCAACTGGATTAAGGCCTCTATTGCTATCAATAAACAGTCCAAGACAATAAGGAAACATCTAAGCCACATTAACAAGAATGAAGGTATCCATTGCATCAAAGATTAAAAAGGGTTCTTATCAATTTTATTTACATTGCTTGAGAAAATATTCCAGTATTTTCAACTGATTACAGACCAGTAAGGGATTTTTGAATTTTTCGCTATATTACCCCGCATTTTGGGGACAGGGCAGAGTGTGGACAGGGGACACGTTTCAAGGACAGGGACAGGAGGGAGCCATTTTTGGGGGGACAGCAAGGAACAACTATTAAAAAATAGGGAAAATTTTAGAAATATAGAAAATTTAACATATTCATTTCATAGCACTGATAAGTGATAAGAGAATCATCATATACATCACAGAACCTTCACACATAATACTGGAGTTCAACTGATCATTTCATTTCATTCATTGGCAAAAGTGACAATGACAGAACAATGGAATGTAAACATGTGATATTTTGTAAAAATTCCATCAAAATGCCCAAAGGCTGCAAAATTCAAGTTTCAACTACAAAATGACAAATATATTGAAATATTAATATGCTATTGTCCCTAATCAGCCTTCCCTAACACTCATTAATGATTCAAGTCAGATTCTAAATCACGGCCACTAAGAGAGGCTATCTCATCCAATGGAAGTGGAACCCCAAGCAAGCATCCACACATGTCTCCTCCTCATCAACCTGTTTGGTATCTTCAGGATCAACATCCCAATTGTGCAGCTGGGGTCTAATGATACTTGGGTGTTTCTCAATCCTGAAGCTACAAGGCACTATCCACAGCCACCACCTTCCCAATCATCTAGAGGTAAGCCCATTCCTCTTGACTCATTGGAAGAAGCCATATGTAGACCAATTCCTCTCTGCAACAAAGGAACTAGCAACCTGTGAGAGAAGACAAGTGGCAACTATCCTGTCATGGGCCTGCATATACATGATCGGGATACAAGAGGAGTCGAATTCTTTTCTAATTGCCAATTGCTTTGGGAGTAGAATAATCATCTAAGAGTTAATTGGTATTTTGAGGTAACCACTGTTAGCATGGAAGCAAGTAATTAAGGGAAGAGACACGGCTCTTCAGAAGAGATTGATTCCAGCAGGGAATTGTGATCTTTCGCTCCTCCCCATGAATACATATAGCCATAGGCACTCATGAAAGTGGTGAAGTGCATTGAATAGGAGAATAAGAGTATTAAAAAAAACAAAAAGAACATGATATCTTCCAGCAGATTGATTTCTCAATACTAAGGAAAGAATAACTATAATCAGTTCTGATCTTATAATATTAATATTATTCTAGGTAATGCAGAAATGATGATTAATATATTTATATGATTTTATAATGCATCTGGGTTTGTTGCTAATAGACATTATGACATGAACTCAATTTAACAATAGTCTGTCATAAAGGAAAGGGGGAGAGAGTCTGCAATAAAGGGAGAACCGCTACGGGCACCCTATTATACTGGCAGTTAAGGGAGAACAGCTAGGAGGAAACCCTATTGCACTATGATTAAAGGAGAGCCGCTAAGGGCGCCCTATTGCGAGCATCTTCCCAGCTCCTACATTGGGGGACTATTGGTGAATCATAGATAACTCCAAGCTTAGAAGAATGGAGGAGGACTATATGGAGGGAGAACTGCTGTCTTAGGGCACCCTACCATGCCTTCTTAGTTCACATCTTCTATAATTGGAATTCACGTACAACTTAAGTGTTGCATAATGATGAAGATATATTCTCTTTAGTCTAACTCTTGCTTTCTCTATGAATAATGTTTACGTTGTGATCTGATCCTAACATTATATGTGTGTGTGTGTGTGTGTGTGTACACTCGTATGTTGCCATTTGTGTTCATGTGGTACATGCACAATTTAGGTTACAAATCACGTAATTAAAGAAATCATTTAATCGGTAAACCCTAACCGTAATCTGTTGCAATTGTGATTCAAGGCAACTTCTAGGGCAAATGAGGAAGGGGACATCACAATTGGTATTAGAGCATCTTTCCTACCATCATGTGAAAGGTGCTTGATGCAAACTAACCAAAGGGCCCAGAGGGCATTGGAAAGAGAAAGAATTTACATCCACCATGAGTGAACAAATGAGTTGAGGGCCTCCATGGAACAAACTACTCAAACCACTCAAGCCCTCATAGAACGGAATGAAAGGAATGAAAGAACAAACCAACCCCTCCTTCAAGCCATTCAAATTTAAGTAACTGTATTCTCAAGGAAGGGATACTAATTCCAACCACTCTAAGAACAATAATAACATCTCCCCAAGGATAAACCACCTTAGGCCAACAAGACCTCCCTTCCTACCTAGGGAAGAAGCCATAGAAGACAAAGGAACAAACACCCCACCAAGGGATAATGTTGATGAAGTTTTAAAAGCATACTCTAGACTTGACCCTAAATTGAAGAGAAAAGTCTCTTTCAGGGATTACTATGGGGCCAAGATGAGGGCTGTCCCTAATAAGAAAAGGAAAAGGAAAAACAACAAGGACCTAAAGGAGAGGTTGAGTTACGAGTAAAAGGCAACTCTTCCTAGCGTCGACGGTTCAAAAACATTCACAACCCAGTCATGGGCAAAAAAGTTGGACACTTATCTTTCAACAAGTCCCATGACAGAGGTAAATGCCATCAAATTTGTAGTGTTCCATCTGACAGGGACAGCCAATGAGTGGTGGCACTAAGCCCTTATCACCCAAGGTCATCAACAAGTAACCACCTATGACGTGTTTACACAAAAGTTGATCAAAAGATTCAATCAAAGGCATCCACAATGGTATTTCAAAGAATTAACATAACTAAACCAACAAGGAACCATGGAAGAATTTGCCACTGAATTCCAAAAGTTGGTTGTCGTGGTACTAGAAATCTCTCAAGAAAGGCTTACTTACCTCTTCATAGAGAGGTTAAAAGAATCAATCTAAAGCATAGTAAGCACCATGGATCCAACCAACCTAGAGGAAGCAATTCAAAAGGCTATGAAGTTTGATACAGACACATCAAAAGATAAAGGTTTTGCATCAAACACATACTCTAAGTATCCTCACAAAGATGAAAAACATAAAAGGGAATTTCCAAAAGGAAAATGCTACCATTGCAACATAACTTTGAATGTGGACAAGTATGCCAAGATGAGAACGCCCCAAAACAACCAAAAGACCTAAGGAAGAACTTGCGTTTCAAGTTCAAAGAACCATGCAAACGTGGGTATATACAAAAAGAGAAGCCAAATGCATAACATGGAGGTAACGTCCGATGAAGAAAGAAAGGAAAACCATAGCAAGAAGACAAGGAATTAAGATGAGGATGGGACCTTGGCCGCAATCACTCAAGCCTCCAAACACCATACATTCAAGATCAAAAGCACCCTCGAAGGACCGAGGGTTATCGATAGTAGGGCACCCCACAATTTCATTAATCCAAGATTAGTTGCTAATTTGAAGCTAAAAAACAAGCACTTCAAAGGATTCATTGCAACCATTGCCACAAGAGCTCTGGTTAGATGTACTAAAATAGTTCCACAACAAGAAATCAAATTACAGAAAAACCCCATTAAAGAAGTCTTACAGGTAGTACCACTAGACGACAACATACTATTAGGTGCTCCTTAGATATACTCCCTAGGATGCTTCAAATTTAATCTTCCTAACTTGAAAATTCATTTCCAACGTGAGGGACAAGAAATCGCCTTCAAAGGGTTACTCAACAATTCCCCCAAAGTAGTTTCCTGCAAAAGAATGGAAAGAATCTTTACACATGGGCAAGGAGAGTGGTCTACCCAAGGTATGATCCTAGATAAGACCTTCACATGGGGCAAGGCAATCCACATTGACATCCAACCAATCTTGAGAAAATATAAGAAATTATTTGATGACATTTCTCCAGGACTACCCAAAAAAAGAGGAATTGAACATAAAATAAAATTGGAAGGAGAAAAACCTATGATTGCCACACCATACCAACACCCCTGAAAATTCAAACAAAATTTGACAACACTATTAAAGAACTACTCGAAATAGAACATAACCTAGTTCCAATCCTTTCACATCATTCATGGTGCTAGTTAAGAAAAAAGATGGTACCATGAGAATGTGCATAGATTATAGAGCTTTAAACAAGAAAATCATTAAGAACCGATTACCCATACCAAGAATAGATGAATTGATCAATGAACTTCATATAGCCAAGTACTTCTCCAAAAATGATTTACCATCTAGGTATCACCAAAAGGATGTGAAAAGAAAACATTCCAAAAACCGCTTTCTAGTGTCACTATGGACACTTTAAGTTCTTAGTCCTACCATTTGGACTAACAAATGCCCCAGCAACCTTTCACTCATTCATGAATAGCTAAGGAAATTCCTACTCATTTTTTTATGACATCCTCATTTACAGTCGGACATGGGAGGAGCATCTCAAGCACATTGAAGAAGTCCTAAGCATCCTAGAACAAAAGTCTTTGTATGCCGAAGCCTCAAAATGTGATTTGGCATGGAAGAAGTCCTCTACCCACCATAATATCAATGTGCAAGGGGTGAGTGTAGACAAAGAAAAGATCAAAGCCATTAAGGAATGGCCAAGAGCCAAAACCTTAACACAACTAAGAGGCTTTGTGGGACTATGCAGTTACCATAGACGCTTTGTAAAAGGATTCTCTAAAATAGCCTCCCCACTCACAAACTTAACCAAGAAAGGGGATTTTGTATGAAATGAAGGATCTCAACAAGCTTTTGAAAGATTAAAAGAAGCAATGAGTTCCTACGCGGTGCTAGCTATCTTTGATTTCACATTACCCTTCGAACTACAGTGTGACAAATATGGCAAAGGAATCGGAGTTGCCCTTGCAAAATAAACTTCCTATTGCATTTAAAAGTCGTAAGCTCAACGAGACAGAAAGGCACTACTCAATCTATGATAAGGAAATGGTAGCTATCATGCATGCCTTGGCTAAATTGTGGCGATATTTGGTTTGCTCAAGATCCCCTGTCAAGACAAATCACAATAGTTTAAGATTCTTCATGAATCAAAAAGACCTAAATGACAAGAAGTAGAAATGGGTAAGAAAAATACAAGCTTGCAATTTTGACATTGAGTACATGAAGGGGGCAAATAATGTTGTAGCAAATGCTTTATCACGATGACCCCATGTAAACAATCTCACAAGTATTACCGTGGAATGGAAAGACTATTATTGCAGAATATGGCAAAGATCCACAGGCCAATGGTATCTTAGAAGGAAATTTATCCAATGAAGAGTACAAAGTGGCTTACAAACTTATCCTATATAAAAATAGGATAATTAATCATGATGCCCAATTCAAAAATGAAGACTAAGATCCTTAAAGAAATCATGATAATCCCTTATCAAGCTACCAAGAGTGTTATAAAACTTACAAACAAGTACGAGAGAGATTTTGTTGAAAAGGACTCAAGAAAGATGTCAAGAAACATGTACAAGAATGCATAGTATGCCAAAGAAACAAGACAGAACAAAACCACCTAGTAGGTCTTCTACAACCCTTACCCATACCAGATCAAAAATGGGAAAGTATCTCTATGGATTTTATAACAAGGTTACCCAGAGTCCAAAGGAAAGATTGCATCTTCGTGGTGGAAGATCGACTCACTAAATATGCACATTTTATGGTGATATCTACTGAACATCAGGCTCCATAGATAGCAGAAATCTTCAAAAAAAAAATTTCGACTACATGGTGTCCCAAAAAAATTATTAGCGATTGGGATAGTCAATTCTTTAGCCTATTTTGGCAAGAGCTCTTTCAGTTAACAGGAACTGAACTCACACCTAGCGTGAGTTATTATCCTCAAACATGTTGGCATTAAGCAATGATAACCAGTAAGCCTGCTACCGGTACTAGTGTTGTCATTGATTGGCAAAGAGTGTATAGAGACCTGTCACCTCTAGAACCAAGACGATCTATATGAAAGAAGGATCACTATAAAAAGCCTTAACCACCGGGGTATGTACACAGCAAAGGAAAAGAGGAGTCCAGCATCAGCTAAGGACCATGGTACAACCAGTACAAGTACAGATCAACAAATACAACCGAGAATGGTGCAACCGGTAAGCTAAGCAAGGGACAGCAAACCGAGCAACCGGTAAGCTACGCAAGGGACAACAAACCGAGGATGGTGCGACCGGTAAACTAAGGAAGGTTCAAAAACAAGGACTCTTACCTGTTCACAGCACGAAGAACTAAACTCAACCGTAACCGATATTTTATGAGATTCCAGTATGAAGCGAGGAAGTCACAGTCAACTATCTGTTCCAACCAACTCTTTTGACCAGGATTTATTGCAGTAAATCCGGGTGACTTTGAGTTATCTTGGTGATCGGTCTAAGGCGCAGTTGAAGGATTTAAAGCCGGAATCAATGGCTTTTTGAGGCGCGACTGAAGGATCTAAAGCCGACGTCAATGGCTTTAGATCAAAGTGTTATCTCCTATGAAGGAAAGTTGTCTGACACGCAACTACTGTTTTCTTCATTGGACAGATAAAGCAAGGGGATGCATCGGATGTTTCCTTAGTTAACTGACACTTCACTAAGTGATGAATCCGATAAGGATCTGAAATTAGGTCATGCATAATGAGCACAATTAGGGTTTGAACCCTATATATTCTTCTGCGTATGGCAAATAGAAGTTGCCTTCATTCTGCCGAGAAAAAGAGTGAACCTGTAAGCTGCTGAAGCCAGGGTGAAAAAGAAAGAAGTGAGAAAGAAGAACTGTGCACAGAAGCACAGAAGTAGAGGAGAAGACACCTGCACCGACTGGTGTTATTTCTCAGTTGAGCAAAAATAGAGATCTTATCAGGCTGTGTGTAGCCATTTGTAAAAGGTCATTTACTCTATTGTTTTCTAGCAAACTACAATAGTTAAATCCCAGAATTTGGGTGGACTCTAACAAGTCCCTTGTATCAAAATCCCTTAATCGGGTGACATCCTTTAAGGTGTTCAAAGTCCTCTAACCAGGCAAGTCCTAACAGACCTTATTGTAACAAATCCCTTAACCAGGTCACATCTAACAAGTGCGCTTCTATCCTTTAACCGGGAAAGCTCCTAACAGGGTGTACTCCAGAAGAGCACAAAATTTTGTGAGGTCTCCTCACACCATGGTTTTCACCCTAACTGGGTTTCCACGTGATAAATCTAGTGTCACTGTGTGATTGTTTGCCTACTATTATTATTTGCTTAAATCTGCTTGCTTGTCAGCTGTAAGTTTACTTCACCGGATAAAAAGGAAAAAGTTTAAAGAGGTGCTGATTCACCCCTCCCCTCTCAGCACCGGTTGGGACTGTCAAAACAAATGGACAAACTAAAATTGTTAACAAATGGATAGAAGAGTATTTGAGGAATTACGTTACAAGCTAGCAAAACCTGTGGATAAAATGGTTGCATATTGGTGAGTATTGTTACAAAACCACTCATCACATGTCAATCAAGATCAGTTTTCTCAATGGATATGAACCAACTACTTTTGGAAGTTTGATTACACAAGAGAGCCAAGTAGCAGGGGCAAAAGATTTTGTACAGTAGAGTATGGACATTATGAATAGATAACTTGCATCAAGCACAAAATCAACAAGAGATCTATGTGGACCAAAACTGCACTGAAAGGTCATTTGAAGAATTGGTATTCTTGCAGTTGCAACCATATAAGTAGTTCTCTATCAAGGTAAGTGGAGCAGAAAAACTAAAGCCTCAATTCTATGGACCATACAAGATTTTGAGAAAAATAGGAGATGACTTATGAATTGGAATCACCCAGGAATAGCTGTATCCACATCTTTCACATATCTCAACTGATAAAAGTGTTAGGGCAACAAGTCACCCCATGTGTAGAGTTACCCCAACTTGATGACGAGGGTAAACTAATCTTGGAACCAAAAGTTGTTCTCAACATGAGAGAGAAGCAATTAAGGCATAAAACTATCCCCGAATTCTCAATCAAATAGAAGGGCTTACCAAAGGAAGATGCTACATATGAAGGAGAAGAGATCTTCAATCATCCCAATTTGAAATTGCTCAAGTACAAGTAATCTCGGGCAGGGCAAACCATCATGGGCCTACGATAATGCACAGGTGAATACATGGTCAAGATACAAGAGGATTTGAATTCTTTTCTAATCACCAATTACATAAGGAGTAGAGTAATCATCTAAGAGTTCATCAATATTTTCAGGTAACCATTGTTAACATGGAAGCAAGTAATTAATGGAAGAGACGCAGCTCTTCAGAAGAGATTTATTCCAGCAAGGGTTTGTGAACTTCCAATCCTCCTCATGAATATATATAGGCACTCGTTAAAGTGGTGAAGAGCATCAAAAAGGAGAATAAGAGTATTAAACATACAAAAAGACATGATATCTTCCAACAAATTGATTTCTCAATACTAAGGAAAGAATAACTATAATTAATTTTGATCTTACAATATTAATTTTATTCTTGTTAATGCAGAAATGATGATTAGTTTATTTATATGATTTTATAATGCATTTGGGTTTGTTGCTAATAGACATTAAGACAGCTCAATCTAACAATAGTTTGTCACAAAGGGAAAGGAGAGAAAGTTTGCAATTAAGGGAGAACCACCAAGGGCATCCTATTGCAAGTACCTTCCCAGCCCCTACCTCGAGGGACTATTAATGAATCATAGATAACTCCAAGCGTAGAAAACTGGAGGACTATATGGAGGGAGAATTGTTGTCTTGGGGCACCCTACCATGCCTCCTTACTCCACATCTTCTATAACAAGAATTCACATACAACTTAAGTGTTGCACAATGATAAAGATATATTCTCTTTAGTCTAACTCTTGATTTATCTATGAATAATTTTTACATTGTGATCTAATCCCTTATATAGAACCCCATTATATATATATATATACACACACACACACACACACTCGTATGTTGGCATTTGTGTTCATGCGGTAAATGCAAGATTTAAATTACGGATCACATAATTAGAGAAATCATCAATAAACCCTAACCCTAATATGTTGCAATTGTGATTTAGAGAAACTTCTAGGGCAAATTAGGAGGATGCCACATATCCTCAACTTTGGTATATCCTTGTCATACCATGTGCAACATCCAATAGGGTTGGATTGAGTTAATGTAGCTCTAACCATCCTCACCTCTACTCTACTAAATGTAAGGCCACAATGACTCACAAATTCTAGCCACTGATTTAAGTTTGCTAGACTCCTCAATATACATTTTTGCAAGCGCCCTCATCAAAACTTCTTTCACTTCTTCATCATTAGATGGAGGCACTCTCCCAAGTCTAACTACATACCATTTGGGATTTAGAGTGTAGGCAATCATATGAAGTGGGGTGTTCATAGTGTCCCATGTAATGTCCCCTCTTGTAGATGTCCTAATTTTTGCCCTAAATCACAAATTCCAAATAGAAAAAATATGAAAAATATAATTAGTAACATCATGTACCTAGTTGAGATCCTCAAACATGTTAGGAAATCATTGAAACATAATCTACAAAATCGATATTTTCTCAATAAAGACAAAAAGTATACAAATCATTTCAACTAGTGTTAGGAACATTAATTTAATTATAAGATATATTTAATTCATTGATGGAGATCTGCCATAGGAGGGCTAGGTCAAGGGGCATATTAGGGTGCCTTAAACAATCCTTTACAATCCTCAACTCTGGGCCCAAGAGTGGATATCATCCCTCTTGGCCATCATGTGGGTCCTTGACATCCATATGAGGGGGTGTACCCAGTGATGAATTCCATATCTATTTACAATCCTTACCCTAGGCCCAAAAGCCGATATCATCCCTCTTGGCCATCATGTGGCCCTTTCCATCCATATGAGGGGTGTACCTAGTGAGGGGTCCATATCCAATGAATCCTCTACCCTAGGACCAAGAGTAGATATCATCCCTCTTGGTCGTCATGTGGCTTTTGTCATCCATATGAGGGGGTGTACTTAGTTAGGAGTCCATATCCAATCAATACTCTACACTAGGCCCAAGAGCAGATGTCGTCCCTCTTGGCCATCATGTGGCTCTTGCCATCCATATGAGGGGGTGTACCTGGTGAGTAGTTGATATCCAATCAATCCTCTACAATAGGCCCAAGAGTGGATATCATCCCTCTTGGCCATCATGTGGCCCTTGACATCCATATGAGGGAGTGTACCTAATGAGGAGTCCAAATCAAATCGATCCTCTACCCTAGGCCAGGAGCGGATATCATCCCTCTTAGCCATCATGTGGCTCTTTCCATCCATATGAGGGGGTGTACCTAGTGAGGAATTTCATAGCCGTTCCCCCTTCTATTGCCACCATTATCCTTCTCCTTACGATTAGAGTCCCTTAACAAAATGATTGTAGCAAACACATAAAGAGTTACACATTATTGCATGTTTTCTTCATATAAGAGATCAATGGTAATGTTATCATATTTACACATTATTTATAAAAAAGAAATCATAAATAGGATTGTTGTCCATAAGAAATCATAAATAAGATTATTATTCTGTAGCAAGAATTCATAAATGAGACCCATTGATACTTCATATCGATAAATAATATTCAGATATACTTAAGTGAGATCGCTGTAAAACAACACTCCATCAATGGTCCTCCTTGCATGTTGTCCTTTAATATATATATATATATATATATATATATATATATATATATATATATATATATATATATATACTCCTTGCATGTTGTTCTTTAATATATATATATCGAGTATTTCAGAAATTCACAAATATTTAACTAGCTCTTGACCTTTGCTGGACCTGTGTTGGAAACATCTCAAAAACATTACTAAATCCATGCGTTCATAGTAATGAAGTTGCAGGATCTGCGCCATTTTACCAGAAAGAAAAAATCCGCTATTCTATGTGAGGGAAAGAGAAAGGATTTAAATACTCGAAGTAATAGATAAAAGTACCTGCACCGACTGCTGTGGTAGCGACTAAATCAATGTTGCCATGTTTACTGTCAGAAGGTTGGTGCAATTACCACATCTCACTGTCACAACCTTGAACAAGCTGCTGCAAGGAACGCTCACCTGGAAAGCAAATCACTCTGAGATCCTTTCCCTTAAAATAACATGCACTTAAAACTAGAAAACAGGCAGGCCTATAAGGGCAAAAATCTTCGACTCCATTGAAGTTACAGTGAAACTTCAATAGGACAGTAAAAAAACAGCCAATATTTTCATTTCCTCGTTTATATTCACAGGGATTTGATATATTTCGCATCAATTACAAGACAGTGACGAAATCTCAACAACAAACCTTGTAAAGGAAGTCACACAGTGCCTTTCATTTTACATTTTGCTTAGCAGTTAGTTTTTATCGTTTAGCCTAGAAATTGACACTAACTTTGCAAGCAAGATTTCACTACACATTACAACGACATTTACGAAAGAACTTGAGGAGACCCTTTCACAGAGAGTCTGTTTCAATTCAATATTTGAGGTCACTTTCTACCACAAAGTCTACAGGTACAGAGATAAATTTAAAGAGCGAAGGAAAATGAAAGTAGGTCAATATTTATGGAGCATAATAAACAAAAATTACAGTCATATCTTACAAGACCACAGTGACAGAGATTTCACAAGCAATAATAACAATAATTGTTAATACGTTACCGCGAGGAAAGTGTTACAGAAGTTGCAGTGAACATAGCACAAATATTCCGACCCCATATCGAATGCGCTTGACATGCTGAAAGCAAGGATGGAAAGAAACTTGGTAAGGGGGGAAAAACTGAGTAGTAGTAGTACTATTTGTAGCTGATTTCTCCAGATCCCACCATGGAAAGCCGCCCGGCCTCGACTCTGTGGCAATTAAAGTGTCCGGAAAGCCAGGAAAGAGAAGGGAGGCTACAAGACAGGATGGCGAGTGCATGTGTGCTTCAAAGCCGAAGATCTGTGGGGTTAAAAACTACTCCGTAGGGGATAAAGCACAGAATCTGCCAAATGAATGCCCATAAGATGATGCGAATGGCAAATAATGAGATGATGATGATGAAGCAGCAACTAATGATAGGGGAACAGTAGTTGGATATGATGGTCCTCCTTGCATGTTATTCTTTAATATATATATATTATATATATATCCTCTTTGGGCAGAAGTCATGTCCTTTCTAAGTCATATCTCTTCAAACTAATACATCCCTTCATTTATCCTAATCGCACCTCTTTCAAAATAATTACTACATGCACCGCTGCTTATTATTAATATATACTCCTTAGTGAAATGTTCATATTTTGAGTACTTTTGTCCTTAACTAATTTTAATTGTCCTCATCCTCATATTAGCTCTAAGAAGATTATTACATCCTTAGTGATCTTAATCATATGTTATTAGATGTTCTATGAAGATGTTCCTCTTTGATGTATAGGGGAACCTTAGAGGTTCTCTAGAAAGATTTTGAGTTGACATGTTACAATCTTTACTGTGGGAATTGATTGGGTAATCCATTTCTAGATTTTGGTGTTGTAGCTACTAGAGTTGCTCCTCCAAAAAGCTCCATTGGTTTATTGTCCCTTCGTTTTTTGATTAGATGCTTTTAAGATCTTCCTCATCATGCTTTGTTTTCTTGTTCAGATTTCCTTTTGTTTCTTTGTCAACAAGTATTGCCTCTATTTTGTGGCTTGGCTTCTTTTTCCACATACATTTCCTGGTCTCCAATCCTCTTTGCATCTAAGGCATAAGTTTCTCCTTCTAAGATCTCTTTGATTGAAAAGATGTCCCAACTCCCATGGATCTTTACATTTAAAACACAACTTTCTCTCTTGGTTTCTTTCTTGTTTGCAACTGTGCATGTGTTCCCATTTCTTTTTGCAATCAAAACATAGCCTTTTCTTTTGAAGTTCTTCTCAGTTGTTATTAGAAAGGCATGCTCTTTCGTGCCTATCCCTCCCACACAAGTACTTATCTCTTGATATCATCTTATTGGAGTGATCCTTTTCCTTCGTTTTGGTGGAACCAAGTCAAGTAGCTTTCAAGATTTCTTCTTGGAGTGCAGTAGGGTCCAAGGCACTCACTAGGCCACATGTGGTATTCAACAATCCCTCTATAAATAGGTAGGTGAGTCTATCCTCCGACATTTAGGGAACCATGATAGCTAGTCTTTGGAACTGTGCCAAATAATCTTCAAGGGTTCCTATTTGCCTTATCCATGTTAATTCTATGCAATATCTTTGGGGAATTTTTGGGGCAAATCTCAATGAGTTTCTTTTTTAAGGCATCATAGGTCTTTATGCTTTGATGGTTTTGGCCCTTTGGGTGATTAAGTCGTTGTGTGACCAATCATGGGCGACTCCTAGATGCAATATGGCAAATGTAATGGCATCCTCTTCTAACATCAAGCTAAGAGTAAGTGGGTCTCTAGTTTTTGGATCCATGAATGGGTCATGATTTTTCATGACCCATCAAAATTAGGGATGGTCAATCTTCCTACTTTGTGTTGTAAATCTAGATTAGCTTGAACCCTTTCTTTTCTTTGATTCATCTTGCCTCGGCCTCACAATATACCATAAATGAGATGTTTTTCTTAACTTCCAAGTCAAACATTGCATATGCTTTGGTAGGCTCATTCATATTGGGATTGGGTGTGTTAATCTCCCCCATCTCTCCTTGACAACCCTTCCCTTGGTAAGAAGGGAGGTTGAGTTGTCTCTAGGGTTGAATGTAGTTCTATTATCACTCTTCAATTGGCGAGGAGTAACATCTCTCTCATTTCTTTGATTAGGTCTAAGAGTGCTCATGGTGGCGGTTATGTTTTGTAGGGCTTGGGCAGTTTGTTTCATAAAGGCCCTAAATCTTGTTCCATTTTTTACTTCTTGTGTTGTCTTGAATTGCAAGTTGCAACCTTCTTCTTTTCCCTCTCTGGAGCCCTTAAAGCCCTTTGACTAAGTTGCATCAACTACTATTCCTCCCTCACGCTAGCAAGAATGATACTTTGATGCAATTTGTAATGTCCACTTTTGTAGATGCCCTAGTTTTTGCCCTAAATCACAAATTCCAAATAGAACAATAAGAAAAATAGAATTAATAATATCATGTACCTGGTTGAGATCCTGCAACAAGTTAGGAAATCATTGAAACATAATCCAAAAACTAGATATTTTCTCATTAGAGACATTAAAAGTATAGATCATTTCAACTAGGGTTAGGAACATTAATTTAATTATAAGATATTTTTAATCCATTTATGGAGCTCAACCATAGTAGTGCTAGGATAAAGAGCACATTATGATGCCTTAAACAATCCTTGAAAATCCTCTACCCTGGGCCCAAGAGCGAATATCATCCCTCTTGATCATCATGTGGCTCCTTACCATCCATATGAGGGGTGTAGATAGTGAGGAATTTTGTAGCCGTTTACAATCCTTTGCCCTAGGCCCAAGAACAAATATCATCTCTCTTGGTCATCATGTGGCTCTTGCCATCCATATGAGGGGGTGCACCTAGTGAGGAGTCCATATTCAATCAATCCTCTACCCTAGGCCCAATAGTGGATATCATCCCTCTTGGGCCATCATGTGGCTCTTGCCATCCATATGAGAGGGTGCACTTAGTGAGGACTCCATATCCAACCAATCCTCTACACTAGGATGAAGAGCATATATATCATCCCTCTTGGCCATCATCTGGCTCTTGCCATCCATACAAGGGGGTGTACCTAGTGAGGAGTTCATATCCAATCAATCCTCCACCCTAGGCTCAAGAGTGGATATCAAACCTCTTGGCCATCATGTGGCTCTTGCCATTCATATGAGGGGATGTACCTAGTGAGCAATTTCATAGTCATCCCCCTTCCATTGCCACCCTTATCCTTCTTATGAAGAGTCCCTTAACAAAATGATTCTAGCAAACATATAAAGAGATACACATTATTGCATGTTTTCTTCATATTGAGATCACATAATAATGTTATCATATTTATACATTATTTATAAACAAGAAACCATCAAATGGATCATTGCATAAGTAAGAAATCATAAATAAGATTATTATTCGTAGGCAAGAATACATACATGAGAACTATTGATGCTTCATACCGATAAATAATATTCAAATATACTTGAGTGAGATCGTTGTAAAACAACTCTCCTTCATTTGATGGTTCTCCTTGAATGTTGTTCTTTAATATAAATATTTCCTCTTTGGGTGGCAAAGTCGTATCCCTTCTAGGTCATATCTCTTCAAACTAATACATCCCTTCATTTATCTAAATCACACCTCTTTTGGAAATAATTATTGAATACACTGATGCTTATTATTAATATATACTTCTTAGTGAATCATTCATCTTTTGAGTTCTTTTATCCTTAATTAATTTTAACTGTCACCCTCCTCATATTAGTTTGCTGAAGATTATTACATCCGCACTGATCTTAACTGTATGTTATTAGATCGCTATCAAAAGCAAATCGCTTCATTCCATGTCACCCGCCGATATTCTTTCATATGCGCCTCATCTTGGCATGAGAGTATAAGCTCCTCTTCTTTCCTCTCTGACCCTCAGGCTCAATATGTGTAGATTTAGTAGCAGCAACACTAGCACTAGCACTAGATAATGGTTGTGAAGACTCTATTGACATTCCTATTCTTTTGGCTCCACCCTCCAAGTAAAGAGCCCAGCTGGCTCTCAATAACAAACTACCTTTTATCTTAAATATAATTGTATTTCTAAATTTCTTTCTGAATGTATAGAAATTGAGCATCAAATATGTATTTCAATGATACCTTTTCAGATTTTTACCACTTGATTAAATAATAACAGTCATTAAATCACCACTGAATGGTTTACAAAAACAGAATTTAAGCAATTATTATGAATTAAGTCTTACATGCAAGCTTAACAAATAATTCTGACACCTTTATATGAGTACGGCTGCTGGAAGAGAATGTACATCAAAAATGATGAATGGTGCCAGCCATATTAATGTCATGCTCTTGCTGCTGAAGACGTTATTAACTCACTGCATAAACCAGTCCGCTCAAACACTAACACAAGAAAGGTCGCCTTCCAATATATTTTAATCCACAAACAACACACAGCAAAAGGTTGCGTACGTCCAGGCAAGGAAAACGTACGGTCGTTGTTGAATTCTGTACGGCTCAAGTAATAAACAAAATCTCCAGACTTTCACTGCTGGAAACTCACGGCACCATTCATTGGTATCAACAACCAAATTCGAAGTGCACTCTTCTTGAGAAATTGACGTTACTCAAAGAAAGTCTCTCAAACCCTTATTCACCCATTCGAAATTCTTCACCAAGGCCATAAAATTTATCAAAGGCAATATCATTACTCAACCCTGTAAACATTCAGCAAGAACAAAGATATTCTCTCCAGAACTAAAGACCAAATATCAAACCTCAGCAACACCGGAAGAAGCTCAACGTTCTCTCCATGAAGAAGACCAAACCCTAGCTCAATCCAAGAAAAAACGAATTCTCTCTCAACACAAGTTTTTTAATCAAATCATCAATGGTAATGTAAAGTGTTTTTTTGAGTTGAATATATAGCTTTTTGAAAAAGCTTCAACTTTACATTATTCATTAAAGAAGCTTCTTCCTTACAACATCACTTTATAACATTAAAGTTATAAAGTCGTAAAGTTATTAAATTAAAATAACTTAATTTAATAACAATAACTTAAAATAAGAAGCCACTGAAACTCACTAACTGCAACAAACTCATTTTTGACATCAGAGCCTCAAACTCCAACTGCCCTGCCAGAAATAGCCATCTGCCAAAAATAGACTTACTAAAAATAGTAAGTCTCTCAAACTGGAGATCCCCTGAAACTCGATCCTGAAACATCTGACACCTTGTGCAGACGCCCTGCTAAACCTGGCCATGCCCAAGATACCACTTATTAAAAATAGTAAGTTGACCAAACTGACCCAAATGAAGAGCAAACCTAATAACCAAAACCTCTAGAATAGAATCCAAACACTGGCTCCGCCAACTGACCCCCTCTAATCACCTGATTAGCTTGCGAGGGTCGCCAAACCAAGCTAATCTCAAGAGACTAAAAAACGGGGACATTACAATCCTCCCCTCCCAAGATTGCTTGTCCTCAAGCAATCAGGAAAAACAAGTAGCATCACAATCCACCCGGATCCCAAGGGTGGTCATGAGTAATGTCCCGATCAACCTCATACTCCAATGAAGAAGTCAACAACATCAACAGTACCAACACCAGCAACTGGAAAACTGCACTCAACACCCGAACTGATGATGCTGCAACAGGATCGCCTCATGGGAGAAACTGAACCGAGAGTTACTCACACGGGAGTAACTCAACCAACAGACTGGACTTGCTCCCAGTCTTCGAGCTAACCAAATCATCATACCAATCATCAAAAGGATGCCCTAAAGAACTGTGACTAATAGATGTCACGAACATGAGGATCGAAAGTAAAACTATAAGCACTCCTCATGGTGTACACCTCTGTAAACTGTTTAGCTAGGCCTGGCTGGCCTCCTGTGTAATCTGCCTGATGAGGTGTACAAATCGGATCCCCAACGTCATCAACATCATGATCAGATGCAGGGGCATTCTAGGGTACTCGGTGAATCTGCATGGGGGGTGTATGTTTGGCCGATGTTACACGGTTGCAGCCTTGACCGACAGCCTCGGTCATTGAAGGAAGCTCAGTCGCTGAAGGAACTCGGTAACCTCTGGCGCTCGGTGAAAGTGTTACTCAGCGATGCCTGTGGTGCTCGGTCGACACTGGTGCTCGGTGATGCCTGGCATGCTCGGTTATTTCACTGTTGCTCGGTAGTTCTGGTTTACCGACTAGAGTTTTGTGTGATTTGTTGGGCCAACTTGGGGCATTTATTGTTGGTAGCTATTGTTACAGGCCGACATGTTAGATTAAATGTTTGTAAGGCTATTTTGATGCCGACTTGTATTGAATTTAATATTTGTTTGGGGGAGTTAATGGTTTCATCCAGCTGACTTGTGGCTGATGATTAGTATTTATAGGATGTTTGGGTAGATGTTTAGGCAAGAGATCAATTGGAGTTCATGACTTGGAAGACTTAGCGAATCAGATCTGAGGTTCTACAAGCTGAAGTTGGAGAAGTTGTGGAAAAGATCTTGCATGATCTTGCAGATCAGAAAGTTATCTGATAGGTTGTAACTGCAGAGCTAGTGGTTTGCACACTTGGAGACAAGGAGATTGCTTGGAGGCTTGCGAGCTCAAGTTTAGATCTGCCTTAGGGTTTCCATCAGCTTCTGATTGTCTTCAGAGCTGAACTACCTGAGTTTGTATTGGATCTGTTCGGATCTTGCAGAATTGTTTCTAATTGTAAATGGCCCTAACCTGAAAGGCCTTATAGTCGAGCATGTTAATGAAAATCAAAGTTAAACAATTACTTTGTTGTTGTGTTGTTGAGTATTCCATTGTGTTGTTCTGTTGGCTGCAAGGTTTGGACTGTCCTTAATTGGATCCACCATCCTTGACTGCATCATGATCGTACAACAGCTGTAAGAGATCATCACTAGGCTCAAACAGTGGATTGTCGTAAGTCATAACGACATCCACGTCAAATAAGGGGTTATTCACAAAGTGAACAGCACCCATCTACTAATCTGAGCCATAAAACGGTGAACTTTGAGAGACATGATGTGTAATCGGCTCTACCTGTATGGACTCATGTCTCTGTGAATCAGCACTATCAATAGCACAAAAGGACATAGTGCGTAGACTCCCCTTAGCAAGGCCCGACAACACATACTCTATGCCCTGGCACTCAAATCTGATCTGCATCGGGCTCACGCTAAGGCAGAACTCCTTAATATCCTGTATCCACTGCATCCCTAACACCACATCCATCTCTCCCAAATCAAACACATAGAAATCAGATATCAACTCATAATCACCAAGAAACAAGGAGAGATCTTGAACGCGCCTAGTACAGGAAAAATTGTAGCCATCAGCTACCCTGACTCTAAACCCTGCAAACTCCTCTACCTGAAGCCCACACTTACTAACAAGTAGCTCATGAATAAAGTTGCGTGTGGCTCCAATGTCCAACATAGCAACACAGGGTTGTCCTTCCACTAATCCCTTCAGTCTGAAAGCGGAGGGAAGTGGCACAGAGGTGGACAACACAATCGGAGATAGTTTGGCGTCAGGACCAAACTCTAGAGTAACTCTCTACTCCTCTGTATCAAAACCAGCAGCCTGATGAGAAGACTCAGCCTCACTCTCACCAGAATAAACCCACATAGAGCAATTTGCCCTGCCCTTGGGCCTCAAAGTACAAGTATGCTCTCTATCATAAGGCTCTTTGCACCAATAGCAAAGTTGCCTCCTCAAATCCTCTCGCGCGACATCATCAAGTCTACCTGCAGACTTCTTTCTATCAACAACTGGTGGAGGTACCTCATCTGCATGAGGAATAGTATGACTAGGAGTAGATTTGCCTCATGAAGCAGAAGGCTCAAGATTCCTTGCCTTCTTCATAGCATCTCGCAAAGTAGGTGGATCCAGGGACTTGACCCACCCTCTGTACGGCTCTAACAAACCCTCTATGAAAAGCATGACTCTCCTCCTCTTAGAGATGTCATATACCATAACTGATAGGCGCTAAATCTCATTGATGAAGGCCTCAAGTCCACCTGTCTGTCTCAGCTGAGCTAACTCTTTGAAGTAAGTCTCAGGATCCTTCCTATCAAACCACTCTATCAATCTATCTACGAACTCCTAGTATTGCACAATATGATCATGATGCAAAGACACTAATCCATGATACCACCTATCATAAGCTACCCCATCCAAATGAAGCACAGCAAATCGAATAGCGTCCTCCTCAGACATAGGACGAAGTGATAGATAAGTATCCAGCTTGTGGACCCATGCTCCAGTTGTAGTCTTCCCACTTCCATCGAAGTGGTCTAATGTCAACTTACTGGTTGCCTTCTTGAGTTCATTCTGCCTAGGTCTCTGGCTCGTGTCAGGAGTTGGCCTACCTTTGGAATGCTCACGTTTCTGTGTCAAATATCTGTCAAAATTTAAATTTCTCTTTAGTGCCTCAGGAAGAGCATCCCACTCTGCAAAATGTGCCACCATGTCATCGACAAATGGTGCTGGCTCTGACTCTCCACTAACTACATCCAGCTCTGGCCTCAAGAAAGTCGGAAGATGAGGCCTGTCATAAGTACCAGTATGGTCAGCTCTATAATCTCGCCTGTCATCAGCTCGTGACCTGTGGGAGATGACAAAAACACTTTGTGCACCTCTGTCTCTAGCACGATCACCTAGTAATGCCATGCGTTGTAGAGTGTCTGAAAGCTGTTGCAATACAGTTGCAACATGATGCTGACCATCTGCAATATTTCTGAAGGCATCTCTAGCCTCCCTGTCAATATCATTTCCAATATTATTCCTGTTTCCTGCCTGTTCATTCTGTGGGCCCTATTCATTACCTTCAGGAGGCGGTGAATTTCTACCCCTGCAGGTATAATACCCTCCTGGTATAAATTTGTCTACCATTATTTTATTCTCATACCCTTCAAGATGGCAAGATCAGTGCTCTAATACCACTGTAAAGAGCCCAGCTGGCTCTCAATAACAAACTACCTTTTATCTTAAATATAATTGTATTTCTAAATTTCTTCTAAATGTATAGAAATTAATGAACATCAAATATGTATTTCAATGATACCTTTTCAGATTTTTACCACTTGATCAAATAATAATAGTCATTAAATCACCACTGAAAGGTTTACAAAAACAGAATTTAAGCAATTATTATTAATTAAGTCTTACATGCAAGCTTAACAAATAATTCTGGCACCTTTATATGAGTACGGCTATTGGAAGAGAATGTACATCAGAAATGATGAATGGTGCCAACCATATTCACGTCATGCTCTTGCTACTGAAGACATTATTAACTCGCTGCATAAACCAGTCCGCTCAAACACTAACACAAGAAAGGTTGCCTTCCAATATATTTTAGTCCACAAACAACACACAGAAAAAGGCTACGTACATCCAGGCAAGGAAAACGTGCGGTCGCTATTGAATTCCGTACGGCTCAGGTAATAAACAAAATCTGCAAACTTTCACTGCTCGAAACTCATGGCACCATTCATTGGTATCGACAACCAATTTCGAAGTGCACTCTTCTTGAGAAATTGACGTTACTCAAAGAAAGTCTCTCAAACCCTTATTCTCCAATTCGAAATTCTTCACCAAGGCCATAAAATTTATCAAAGGCAATATCATTACTCAACCTTGTAAACATTCAACAAGAACAAAGATATTCCCTCCAGAACTGAAGACCAAATATCAAACCTTAGCAACACCGGAAGAAGCTCAACGTTCTCTCCATGAAGAAGACCAAACCCTAGCTCAATCCAAGAAAAAACGAATTCTCTCTCAACACAAGTTTTTTAATCAAATCATCAATGGTAATGTAAAGTGCTTTTTCGAGTTGAATATATAATTTTTTGAAAAAGCTTCAACTTTACATTATTCATTAAAGAAGCTTCTTTCTTACAACATCACTTTATAACATTAAAGTTATAAAGTCGTAAAGTTATTAAATTAAAATAACTTAATTTAATAACGATAACTTAAAATAAGAAGCCACTGAAACTCATTGACTGCAACAAACTCATTTCTGACATCAAAGCCTCAAACTCCAACTACCCTGCCAAAAATAGCCATCTGCCAAAAATAGACTTACTAAAAATAGTAAGTCTCTCAAACTGGAGATCCCCTGAAACTCGATCCTAAAACATCTGACACCCCGTGCAGATGCCCTACTAAACCTAGCCATACCCAAGATACCACTTACTAAAAATAGTAAGTTGACCAAACTGACCCAAACAAAGAGCAAACTTGGTAACCAGAACCTCCAGAATGGAATCCAAACACTAGCTCCGCCAACTGACTCCCTCTGATCACCTGATTAACTTGCGAGGGTCGCCAAACCAAGCTAATCTCAAGAGACTGAAAAACGGGGACATTACACTCCATGTGCAACCTAGTAACCTCAGCCTTCTCAACAAATGTGATGGTTTTGCATATTTTTAGTCCTTGAAGAGTTATGCTTATTTGTGCAGCAGCCCCTATATTTCTCTTTGCGAATGTGCACCAGCCATACTCTACTTCCCCCTAAATTTTTTTGCTTGCTGTCTATGGTTGTTGCATATTGTAAAAGTGGTTTTTTTGGGTTAAATGGGCCTTAAGCATATTTTTCCAAAATTTCAGATGGGCATTTAAATAGGTTTTCTGTGGTGTCCTTGAAACACCCACACTTCTTGAAGAACTGCCATAAAATGTTTATAAAATTTCAATATCTTCAACCTCACTACACTCGCTGCTGTTAGATCTCATTGTTGTTTTTTTGGTTGAAATGTTAAAAAAAAACTGCAAGTGAAGTCATAGGGCACAAGAAAAAAACCGTGCTAACTGTTTGAAATTTTGACAAAAACAAAAAAAATGCAAAAGAATTTATTAAAGCAAAAAAATAAAAATAAAAGAATTTACCTCAAATTATGGGCATCGAGGCTTCGTTTATCCTTTGCTCACCCCCTTTCCTCCTTTCACTTGGTTTTTCTTCAGCTGTGCTCTTCTTCTTTTTGCTGTTCAAACTTTACTATGGACACAAATGAATTTTTTTCTTTGTTTTGATTGTTTTATTCTTGTTTTTAGATTTAAGTTTTGAGCAAAGGGGTGGGAGGTCCCTTGAGGGCCCCCTCACCCCTTTAATTTTTTATATTTTTGAGATTTTTCATTTAAATGAACTCTTTGCTACTGTGTCGTTGGGGATGGCTATCCATCCCCTGGACATTACCAGATGTAGCCATCCCTGGACATTACCAGGACTGGTGATTTTAGGGATGGTCGGGGACATTCCTAAGGTGTACCTGCATCCCCCTGACATTTCCACTCCAGGATGACTTTTTGTTTGCCAGGTACACGTATTATTCATGCTTCTTTGTGTGGGAATATCTTAAAACTGTTTTGGAAGTACTTACCTGCCATTTTTCAAGCAATGGACAAGCAGCAGACCATTGTGGGCAGCTGCTAATATCGTACGAAGGATTGGTATTCTTTTATGTGCCATCAACACAATAAATCATTTCTCTGTCAACTGATACAAAATTATGATTTCATTCAAATTCATCCCATATATTTTGCTCAGTTATTTCCAGCATCAATTTTGTAGCATCTATCAGAATGGATGTAACGTCATAACCATCTTCCTTCATTATAAAAATTTTAAAAATCTAAATGATCCTAGATTGCATATGAAGTTCTTGACAGCACCATATGACAAAAGAAAAGAAATGACAGCATTCAACACAAGGGTTTATCTCCTATAAAATTGATTCATACTGAAATGTTAATTTCTGTTGCATGAAACACTTTCTCGAAAAGGGATAATGGAATTATAGTTAAAAACTTAAATCAAGATGATGCTGTTGACAGGATATTGACATAAAGATTGTCACGACTATAGTAAATTTGAGCCTAAGTCATCAATGGGACATTTGATTCCAGAATTGTCCAGAATATTTGTGGAAACTGGTATAAATGTGTGTCCGTGGCTGCACATGTCTGTTTGAGCATGTACACATGTATATGTACATAAATGTGTTATATGTTGGTTTATTTACAGTACTGTGTTACTGTGCTAGGACTTTTGAATTGCAGCAATATCCTACTGCTTGCCTCATATAACAAAAAATTTGATTTATCTGAAAGAAAAGAAAAAGAAAAAAGCACTTATACTAATCATTTGGAAGACCAAGTAAAATCTTGTCTGCTGGATCACAAAGCATGCAATATAGAACCAGTTGATATGAACCATTTTCAAAACACATGATTTCAATTTTGAAGGTTATAGACCATTCAAAAGTTTGGAAAAATTGCTGAACATAAGGTATAATATCACCTTTTACAAGTGCATTAGGATGCCCACACCAGTGAACCTGAAACACCTTTAAAATTCAGTGTTTCCATAGAAAGCATCAATCTGCATACATACTAAGCCATGACTGGTCCTATCTAAACATAATCCTACTTAATGAGGCATAGGTCTGGTTTTTGCATACCTTCCACCGTTTTAACAAGTGTAAGAGTAATAAACAAAGTAGAAAGCGCACAAATTTGAGAAGTGGGAACATAGATAGGATGAGCCTTCTCCACCAGTGGTTCATGGAACCTGGTGAGCCTACCAACTAGCCTATAGGTAGCTCTCAACATGTTCTATGGCCGTCATTACTAAAATGACACTTGAATGTCTCGGTCAACAAGATTTATCTTATGCTGGTTGGCTCAAGAGATGTCTATACTTGGTTAAATAAGGCTTGAAATTTAAACTGGCCAGACTCCAAATAGCAAATCATTTTAAAACACCTCTGGCTTAAGCCTGTTGAGCCTAAGAAAACATGTTTTAGATGGCTTCTACTTTTGATTCTTTAGAAGCTTTCTGTTGACAAAGTTTTCCAGCCTTGTGATCTTTCTACTAGACTTTGTGATTTTTGTAACATGCCTAAAACTTTTGAGCATCTCTTTTTTTCTTGCAAATTTGCCATTGCCATTTGGTCTTTGATGTTTGGTTGTCCTGTAAATTGGCTTGATAATTCTGTTTTTTCTTGGTCTGAAATTCTTGCTGGCTATATAGATTCTTTCAATGTTGCATTAAGCTGATTTTGGCTTATCTCAACCAATGAGATTTTTTGGTACTTATGGAAAAAGAGAAATGAAGAGCATTTTCAGGGCAAAAGGAGGCACCTTACTGAGTTCAACAGTGAACTCATTTTTCTGATTATTATGTTGCAGGTTCCTGCTGCAATGGAGATCCCAAAGGATGGATTTATGATGCTACTAAAAGAAGAAGGTACTTTGGTATATAAATCAGACATCACATCTGCCTACTTCTTCCCTCATGAAAGAAACAAATTGAACAAGGAAGAGCTACAGTTGCTGCATAGTTACATGAGTGAAAGAAAGATGGCCAAACCAGCTATGCAAGACAAGAGGAGGAAGAAGACTCTGAAAAACATGTGGGAAGTCACTGCTGCCCCAGATAATATTGTTCCCCCAACTAGGTACCTATGAATGTGACTATGCACAATGAAGTAATACTGCTATTGGCCCTTGACAATAGCTGTCTTTAGTATGTTATGATATTATGTCAGCACTTACACAATGTAAACTCTATTGGTATTGATATTTTGGCTACTTTGTAATCCAATCTGATACTTATTGGGGCAGCAGCTCCTCATAATGTACTGATGTTTTGAGTTACTATCTTTTAAATTATAAAATTACACTTGAATCAACCTGTGGCAGAAGCAACTGAGATCCACTGACAAAGGTTGCCAAAATAGCCCTCTGTCGAACCACCAGACTACAAAACAGAGCTGCAAACATTATTTTATGAAATTTGTGTTTGGGATAATAGAAATTTAATAGTCATAGGTGACCTTTGATGCTTCCATAAGAATTCAACTGTCAAAATGAGGTGGTCAAAGCTAATCTACGGCTGTAGTGTTACCTTCTCATGTACCAGATGTAAATGACTTTATTAATTGCATGGATTTCAATTATTCTAGGTATTTCTTATTTTAAAACGGTGCTCTGTTTAGCATGGCAGCAGGTGTATTTGAGACCCCATAGCTTTGTGCTTTCCTTGTAGCATATTTTGCAGATTTCTGCCTGGTGAAAGCAGGACAGACTTTAATGATGTCACCCAGGTTCTCCTTAATGCAGTTGAAAATTAAATAAAAACTAGCTTAAAAATTAATTATGTCGCTGCTTTTTCTTCATAGCACCAATATTTCTTTCATGGCATGAGACAACTTTTCAGGCAGCTTTTGCACTGAAAGCTCACACTAAATAAAGCCTATCAGCTAAATATATGGCTTTCCTATGATGCCTAAGAATACATGGACAATTACGATACAGAAACTGACAAAGAAAACTGGAATTGATAAAAAGATGAAGACGAAGAACAATACCACTCAATCTTTAAGAAATGATAGCCAACTTACAAATTCTTTTTTAAGAAGTTTTACCAGTCAAAAACCAAGATGATCTCAAACTGCAGCTCAATGCATATGTTAGCATCAAACACAACTCAACAATTCTTTTATGCAAATTACTAATCACATAAAACTAAAATCATTCTAGCTGACGAAAACATAAAGCACATCATCCTAGGGATTTCACTTCATCCAAATAGAGACTTAGACACCATGTTTTTTAGGGCACAGGATGACCATGAGGAAAAGTTACAAAAGGAGCTGTATATACAGATTTATAAAGAAATGATATTTTAGATTTAACATAGCCAGGTGTGATTTCTATTTGTTGTTTCCAACAATATAAATTAAACAAAAGATACATAGCAGATATATGTTTAATTTCAGCAAATGTTCAAATGCACCTATTCTGAGCATGCCACGCAAAAGTTTCCCTGCTATAACTCTAATTACACTTTGCTCAAAGAAAACAGCCCTGAAACAATTCCCTTTCCCTTTGACATATCAACCACTCCTTGACACCTTTTGTTGCATTCCTACCCACGTTTGTCAAATGTAAATTTATTAGAAATCATGCATTGTCCACAAAAGAAGTCCTAACTACTTATGGAACTGAAAAGGACTATCAAATAGCAATGAATTGTATAATGACTATTTAGAGCATAACTATTGATTTTGAACAGAATCTTGAGATCCTTTAATTGAATAAGTCACTATATACAGTTGTTCATGTACCCCAATGAAAAAGAGATCGTAACAAAGAAAGAATGGAAATATTCTTTTCCCTGCAACTTTTGGAAAATAGAGTCAATTCAAAATTCAAATCATCATTATGGATCAACATCCAATCAATATTACAAAATTCGAAAGTGGGTACATGTTCCTCAATGGTCAAAATCAAGTGCTATTGCAGTATAGCTGCTTGCATTGCAGCATATGTCGTTATTGTGACAAACAATTTTCCACGTGCTTATTATCAATGAATGCACCTTCTGGATAAATTTGAGCATATGGATAACATTCTCCACCTGCACATCTGATGGGAAGCAATAACAATGCTAATACAGACACTATCCCATAGCAGCCTTCAGAGCATCCCCTGCACCTTGGAAAAATAACCATGAAAGCACAAAATCAGCAATAAAGATACAAACTAGGGAGATTACAACCGCAGACGTTGTAGATTCTCCTACACCTTTTGCCCCTCCAAGCGTTGTGACACCCCATGCACAACTCACGACAGATATAAACCCACCGAAGACCGTGGATTTGATCATTGCACTAACTATGTCCCATGGCTCGAGAGCCCTTCTTGCAGAATCCAAGATAATATTAGCACTAACATTGTAAACTCCATCAGCTATCAGAACACTGGCTGCCATAGCCACTGTGAAGCAGATTAAAGTTAAGACTGGCAATGCCACACAGCAAGCAAATACCCGAGGAATCACAAGGTAATCGACAGGATCTGTTCCCAGCACCCTCAAAGTATCGGTCTGTTCAGACACCTGCATGGTTCCTAACTCTGCAGCAAAAGCACTGCCGACACGGCCGGCAATAATTATAGATGTAACAACTGGGCTCAGTTCTCTTGACAAGGCCAGTGCCAGCACGCCGCCAACTGATCTTGTTAGCCCAAGCTTTGTAAATTCCCTAACAAATTGAATTGTAAAAGCCATCCCCACAAATGCGGCTGTCAACAAGCACACACCAATAGAACCAGGACCCACTACCTTAAGCTGCTGCAAGCAATTCCTCACATGTATTTTGCCCCTGATAACCCTGGCAATCACCTGTCCTGCTATCACCCAAGCAGACAACGCTCTCCACACATATCTTGGGGGTGTCCATCCTTTGAAAACTCTATTAGGTAACTCTTCTTCTTCAGAATTCAAACAATCCCTATGTTCAGAAAGAGAAACAGACGCATTGACTGATGCTGAATCATTTCCACTGCACACATGATTACATCTGTTGAATCCTTTGTCTCCATTTCCTAATTCTCTATTGATGGATAATGTCTTAGGCCCACTAAAAGAAAACAACTGCTCACTATTTCTCCCTACATAAACCTTTGTTTTTGCAGGATTTGGTCTCGAGGTAGCTAACCCACAACCCCTTTTCCCCCAGACAAAACTATAGCGACTGAACAGGGTTTTATCTGGGCTGTAATATTGAAGAGCACCAGGGTTGACCCTATATCTGTACCCAAAAGCCCTTTTTCAGCTCAATATCCAATCGCGATGATTTCAAATTAAATCAATTCATCAGGAAAAATGCAAGCATTCAATAAAAGAAGTACAAGAAAACATCAGGGATTGATCGGATACATACCTGTAAGAAGCCCGCATCGTATTGGAAGAAAACTGGGTGCTCCGGTTTTCATTCTTCAGTGGCAGATTAGCTCTGAGATGAGAACAGAAGCAGGCTGAAGCCATGGCTTCATCAATTCTGCTGTTGGTACTCCTTACCAATATTGCCTGCTTTCCAATTATTCTTTTCTGATCCAAACATGCTGGAGCGTCATGTTTTGAACGTATATGCGTCGTAGAATAAATAAGTGTTGTCAGTAAGTGAAAAATAAATAAAATTTTGCAGATAATGGTCTAATACATGGGTAGTAGTGGATCATGGCGTCGCCTAATTTTTAGATAAAATGTAACAAAGACACGGGAAAAAAAAACATAAAAATCTAGAAATGTCGAAACTGAAACTCTAGCTTTTTTTAAGATTTTTTTTTTGGATTTATTGTATAGAGGATAGAGATTATGAAGATCATATGTTGAAATTTTCATAAAAATCTATTGTATTTCCTACATTTTTAAAAATGCATTTTGTATGGAAAATAGAGGCATCTATTGTATGATTGTAGTGGTTTTGATAGTGGTATATATATTGTGGTGGCTTAATAGTATAATTGTAAAAGAAATATTAATTGAAAATATTACAAGAAATAGTTTGATATGAATATGTTGAGTCAAAAAATGATGTAAATTATTGTTCACTTATCTAACTTTGTAGTATTTAGGACCGAACAAATCTCTATACAAATCCCCACATAAAAAGCATAACATGATTAGAAGTAATGATTAAAGAAACAAAATTCATAATCATAAGAATATCACTTGTTGAATGTCATTCAATTTGTGTGCAATATATTTTATCTAATATTGTGATTATGAGAGAGATTGATATACATCATATGACTAAAATAAGGGATTAGACAACCAACAATTGAATAGGTACAACCAATTGAACATGTGAATAGTTTATATTCCTTTCTATTTGGGTAGTAAATTTAAAATGATATGGATATAATAAAGTTGTTTGGCACATTAATCAAACTATTTATTTAGAAGAAGATATTCATGAGTACTTCATTTGTCTGTAGGTCAAAGAATACATAATTCAACTAACTAGTAAACCAAACAAACCAAAAGTATTTGCATGGCTAGAGAGAAGGACAAATGTAAAGAAAGGAACAATTCAAATGAAAAATAAGTTAAGACAAAGGGATGAAATAAAATAAGTTTAACTACATCTCTTATATAACACGAAAATTGAAATAATATATCCTTGGGTTAACTATGAGGTGAACAAACCAACAATATTTGTATGATTGAAATGAAGAAACTAACAAACTAATGAGGTGAACAAACTAACAATCATAAAAATATTGTGTACCTATATTTCTAATATTATGTTTGACAATTTCATGTATTGTATCTCATATATATTAGGTGTGTGAGATGGAGGATATGTGTAAGAGTCTTATAACTAATCAGTTCCCTCTAGATCTATGGTTGTTGATACTCCTATAAGAAGATTCTCTACAAGTGTATTGTATCAATTGTTAATTTTTGAATAATATATTAGGTGACTTTTGGAGTGTGGGGCTTTTCTCTTGAAAGGTTTTTCCCCATGTCAATCATTGTGTTGTGGTATGCATGCTATTATGTTTATTTTTGTTAAATTTTTATAACTATTGTTAATATTAGGGAAAGTTTTTACATGACCTCCTCTCAAGGTTAGTGTAGGAATTTGTTTTGCTACCAAGCGGTATCAGAGCCTAATCACCTTTGGTTTTAGTTGCAGGTTGTTAAGCTTTTTGAGTTAATCTAGATTTGAGTGTGAGCACATGTGTAGGATATACTTCGTGGTCTTGTTGCAGGAATTTTTAGATGGAAAGATCGTTAGGGAGAATAGAGGTGGACAAATTTTTGAAAATAATTTTGAAATATGGAAGTTAAAGATGGAGGATATGTTAATAGATCGATACTTGTGGGATGTTGTTGATGAAAATGTCATGAGACCTACAAATCTAGTTAAGGTTGCTAAATATAATGTTATGGACCATAAATCTAAGGGTCTAATTAGTTTATGTCTTGTAGACTCTGTTCTAATCAATGTCTATAAAGATTACTGTATAAAGAAGCTTGGTGACATGTAGCAAGTCAAATCTTTAGTAAATAAGATTTTCTTGAGGAAGAAACTATATTCCTTGAGAATGGAGGAAGGTGGACAAATTATAGATGACCTAGAAGCATTCGATATGTTGGTGTCTCAATTGGCATCAATTGGTGTCAAGATGGATGAGGAGAAGAAATGTTAGATCTTGCTTCATTTGTTTCTAATTCATGGGATTCTCTTGTTATGACCATCAACAGTTCTTTTATTATTTTAAATATTGAAGATGTGATAACTTGTTTGCTTTCTAAAGAGAGGAGGAGGAAGGTATCCATCAATGCCAAGGAGATCCTAGTTGTTCATAGAAGACCTAAGGAAAAAGGGAAAAAAAATAAGCATAATAAATTTAAATCTCAGGGGAGACCAAATCTCCTTGAAAGTCCAAAGTTATTTGCTAGAATCGTGGTAAGCTTGGAAACATCTACAAGAAATACAAAGAAGAAAAGAACAAGAAAATGAAAAGATTTGACTCTGAGTCTATGAAGGAAGATGAAAATGCATTCATTGTATCTTTAGCCACTCTGCATGTAATGATGCATGGTTAATTAACTTAGGTGCATTTTTCCATATGACCTCTAATAAAGATGATTTTCTGAATATGAATAAGTTGATGTCCAAGTAAGGTGTACTTGGTTGATAATTCTTATTTCAATATTATTGGTCATAGTAAATTTAGATTCAAGTTTCCTAATGGTAGAATGAGAAGGATTAATGGAGTGTTGCATTTCTCTTGTGTAGAACAAAAAAAATTTATTTGTGAGAAAATTAATAGATTCGAGTATGCACGTAGTCTTTTTTGATGTCGGACATGTTGGAACTGTTAAAAATTGGCTAAGTATTTGTTCCTTTTTCCTTCAAGAGCGGTGTTATAATGTTTCATCCTTGCAAAAAAATATTCATAGGTCAAACGATTAAGGTTTACAATCGGGTTGGAAGTCAGAAAATGCATGAACTTGTATGAGTTGGTTTTATGATTCATATGTTATGTTGTGGTGGATTTATCTTAGCCAATTAATAGTATTAGGTAGAAATGGACAACTGTATTTTTAAGAGAACCATTCATGGGATATATCCCACATCAGTGGTGTAGCAGACAAACTTGTGGTTTTTATATACAAGCACACAAGTAGTAAAATACCAAAAAGGCACTCGGCCTTTTAGTGAAGCTTGTGTACGAAGGCAACTTGGATTTAGCAGACAAATTAATAATATTTGTGAGGTCTTAATGACTTAGCATAGGACAAATGGTGAGTGCTCATGATCCCGCAAAAGAAGTTGCAAGGAAGATAATGAGCACGGGATCACGAGATGTTGCCACGTGTCTAGGTTAGGATGATGTAGACGATGAGGTAGCCAGTGATGTAGCATTGGCAACGAACCAGAGTTTTCCATGTGGCACGTAGTTTTAAGGCATGGTGGTGGGTCTGAGATGATATGAAATGTCATCTTGTGATCATGTCATCAAAGTGAGAACAAGGATTAAGTCAACATAGGATTGCGAGATGTTGCCATGTGGTGAGGTTGATTGCAGGAGGATGAACTGGATGGTGAGGCTGATGGTGATAGGTGTTAGACGCTCATACTCCTATGGATCAAAATGATGAGGAAAGAGAAATAGTGTGGGATTGTGATGTTGTACCACATGGCATATGCAATTGAAGTGAATGATCTCAGGATTGCAACATTGGCATTGAGGTGTTGCACAAGTGAATTGGTGGGCCAATCAAGGACTGTCACATGGCAGTCAAGGTGCATTTGACCAACTAGAGAATTAAGAAGGATTTTGAAAAGGGATATTTGAAGTTACAGGTGGGTGAGATGGTGGCATGTGTCTACTTGTATGATGATAACTTTTCAAGACATTGTCACAGTTTATCGCAAGATCGCAAGTATTTTTTAACTATTTTTTTAGGTCATGATATAGCAAGATGTTGTCATGTGTATTAGGTGTAATGATTGACAATTTCTACTATTTTGTAAATGTTAGAAGGGTACCTAGAAGAGCTGCACTAAGGACTATTTGACGGTTATTGCAAGTTTGGAGTTTAGTAATCTAGTTTTATTTGAAGGTTGCGATCATACAGAGTGATTGTTATGCTTTAGCGTTAGTATGCAAGAGATATAACTAATGTTGGAAAGAGGAAGTTAGGAATTTAGAGATTGTTAAAATTTATGGAGTGCCTATGATCCCATGATCAAAAGAGAAAGTGCTAGTTATCATTTTGTTGACACCCTGTTTCTAGCACCACGAATTCAAAGATGCCACGGTTATATTAATATATCCTGCTCTTTTATTTGATATGTTCCTTCTTTTCAGTTTGTTAATGGATTGATCTTATGTAGTCTTGTTGTTAAGCAATTGTTAAGTTTTTGTTTCCTAAGTGATTTCTAGCTTGTTGCAATCTGTATCCTATAAAAGGATTTCCAAGATCATTTAGGATGGGCTGAGAAATTTTATTTTTGAGATAATAGGAGTTGGTTCAATCTTAGTTAGGTTTAATAAATGTCATGAGTCCTATATAACATTTTACAGAGAAATCAAGAAGTTTAGTATTGGAGTCTTAAGTCTTTTGAGTTTTATTTGAATGAGAAAATTAATGTATGAAGACAATGATTCTAAATTCAATGAAATATAATTCATATTTGGTGCTCTCCTTTGTGTTGGTTTTATGACTTGTGAATTCAATAATTTAAATTTCTTATTCAATTCATTGTATATCTTCCATATGTGTATGTTTTGTTGGCATTATGATGGAATTTTGAGTTGATATGCAAATTGGTGTTGTTTATGAGTTTGTCATTAATGGGCAACTCTATCATTCTGTTAGATTTGTTGAATAGGTTGCAGACACCGATCGACTGGATGGATAGGAAAAGTCAAATTATGCTAAGTGTTTTGATAGGTAAACAGGAAGGCAATAACAAATATTTTTTTGCATGGTGATCGATATGGATGATATTTTGGAAGGTGTGATTGTTCATGGTGATTTACCAAGTTCAATTAACTACAATGCTACAACTGTAACCGATAACTCATTGATTTGGGTGAGTTAGTATTTTGGTGATGTGATAAGTGTGAACTAGTTGTGCTAGCAATTGGTTCATGTTGATCATATGATCAAGGCAGTTGATTTTTGGGCCGACATGTCAATATCTTTTGATTAATATATTTCAGGTTGACATGTTAGGTATGTTTGGCATGGTTTTCCATAAGTTTGGTCAATATTGTGGACCAACTTGTAAAATGTTTTTAAAGTCTTAGCCAACTTAAGAACATCAGTATAAAAGTGTACTAAATCACATGATTTGGTGTTGTGGTCGTGAGTTTGGGTGTTGCAATCAGAGACAAAGGTAGTACAGTGCACCAAAGATCAAAGATTATTGTGGATATGGCAAACAAGCAATGCCATTCCAAGATCACTATTTGATTTTATTACTTAAGGATAAATTTAATAGGTTAGTAGGTTAAATCTGTTAACTAGGTGGTCTTTAACAGGTCTTATGTATAAATCCTTTAACAGGGTGACTTCCTAACTGGAGTTCTAAATCCTCTTGCGAGGTAGATCCTAATAGATCTTTTGGTACTTCTAACAAGGTATTAGTCATTTCTAATTGGGTGAACCCTTGGCAGGGCATTGTAGGGAGAATCTTTTAATTGTAGTGAAGAGATTTGTGGGTGTCATCCCCATTGTGGTTTTCACCCTCTTACAAGGGTTTCCATGATAAAAATTATGGTGTTATGTGTTATTCTTTGTGGATGCTTAGAGTTTTTTACTTTTATTGCATAGTTATACTTGCATGTATGATTGTATGGAAGTTTTTTAAAAGCATAATCAGATTATTGGTTGAGTTGGTTCATTTCTTGTTTACACTGGTTCACCCCTCCTCTCAGTGTCTTCTATATATAATAATTGGTATCATATCATAGTTTCATATAAGAAGCCTAACATCTTGGGAGAGATTCTTGAGGAAGACAAGGAATCATATAGAAGATAACTTGCATAGGTTGGAGATATGATTGAGAAACTCAAAGATCAGTTGAAGAAATCTAGGACTAAAAGACAAGAATTGGTTCAATAGTTGAATGATAGTTAAGACCTAATAGAACACCTATCTGAACAAAGTGGATCTAAGAAATTTGAATCAACCCTAAAATCCTTGTCTTAAGAGAATGAGCAATTACTTAAGGACAACAAGGATATGCATAAGGAGATGGACAAGCTAAAGCAAGAAAATAAAAACACGAAAAGAGAGTTGGAGGATTTTGGATTCAGAATGGGTCAGGAGATAGAAGCAAATAGAATGGCTAATGAAGCCAATAAGGTTGTAGAAGATGCTCTCAAATCTAAATATGACACCTTAAAAGAAAACATGGAGGAACTATTAATATTTGAACAAGAAAGTTCTATTTTGAATGAACAACTACATGATACAAGCTTAGAAAAGACCAATGGCCTAAGAGAAAATGAGAAACTGAGGGATGATAATGAAAATTTGAAGGATAACTAAAAGCATCCACAGGTCTCTTGATTAAGTTCAATAAAAAAATTTCTAAACTTTATAAACAACTCTCAACCCAAAGGAGAAACAACGAGAAATAAGGTTTAGGGTTTTCAAATTTTGAAGTTGGTGAGTCATCTGGTACAAAGAAGATCAATGCAAAAGAAGACAAGTCAGCACCTAAGGTGATCAACAACAAAGATGGTAAGAGGAATTACAAATCAATATGTTTCAATTGTCACAAGGAAGGTCATACTACTAATGTATGTAGGTTTAGACCTATTGGACCTAATAGACCTACTGCACCTGTTGCTAGATCAAGAAATTTTTATGGTAGATCTGAAGGTTTCAATGCTATACCCAATATTTTCCATGGTAATTGTTATCATTTCAAAAATTATGGACATAAGGCTAATGAGAGAAGGACTAGAATCAACAATCAAAGGTCATATATCCCCAACCGATTGAGACTTAATCAACAAGGTAACTGATTGGATGTTACCTGTTATGTTTGTCATAATTATGGACATACAATAGTCAATTGCAGGATGAGAACTAGTAGAGGAAATGTTGGACCATGGAGACAAATTGGTATGGTGTGTTACTATTGCAACAAGATTGGACATCTTGCTAGATCTTGCAGAGCTAAGAAGAAAGACAGTGAAGTTCAACCAGTGAATAAGCTTGATAATGATAAAGGCAAGAAGATTGTAGATGTTGAAGGAATTAGAAATCAGATGATACAAACATGGGCTAAGAAAGGTGTACTCAACACTTTTTAATTGAGAGGGAGCTCCAAAACATTAGGTAATGTGGAGAATTGATCATCAGGTTAAGTCAATATTATTGGCTTAGGGGGATAAAATCAGGTAAGATCTATAAACGATCCCCTAATTTGTGTGCGCAGTAAGTTTTATCAACATATTTAGATGCCTATTGATGTTTTGGATGAGCTTGATGAAGAATCTTGTATTTTATGTGATTCTATGCAATCGCATAATATTTTTTATGGAATTGTGATCGTTTGATGTTCTAATCAGTTGCATGTGATTAATGGTATTGTTTGAGCATTGTATTGAGTGTAACATTATAAAAGGACAAACGTGAAGGTCATTTGTCACATTGCATTCTATGAACTGTGTTGAACACTTGTGAGAGATTTTAAGGCGATTTGAAGATATTGAGATTGTTTGATTATGATCTCGTGCCAAGATTGAAGTGATGATCGAAGAACCCTAACCAACAAGCAAAGTGATATTTCTCTATGTTGTGGTTCTATTCTTTCTTTTGTGAAGAAAATTATTTCTGAAATTATGGACACTCATGTATTGGTCAAAATTACTAAAGAACCCAGGTGAATTTTCAAGTTGCATCTTATGAATGCAATGGAGAATGATCCCACAGGTGCTTTGTCTTTGATACTCTATGGTGTGTTGTTGATTGAAGACATTAGATCATTTATCAATTGTAAGACTGAAGATCTTGGTTCCAATGCTATCTTCAATGCTTATACCAAACTTTGTAATGACTCTGGATTAAAGGGAGAACACAAGCATTTAGCAGATAAAGGTTTTACCTATATTTTTGACCTACCCGATGATCTCAAATTTGAATGGATCAGGTATGTGTTGGGTCAAGTGTGTACTATCTTAAATTGGATGCACTTCAATTTATGACCTTTTATCTCCTCTTTAGTATGTTTTGCATTGCACAATTGCACTTTGAGCACACACCCTTTCCCTTTTTCTCTCTCTCCTAGGTGAAATTGAGGTAGGACCTAACACTTCCTCCTAGATTGCCTTGTTTTTCATTTATAGGTCAAGGTAGGATCTAATTTCTAGGTAGACTCATCTTTGTAGGCCCCATTTTCCAAATTTAACTTTAGATTATCAAACCTCGATACATATTACACTTTGAATCACTGTAGATCTGGAAGTTGGGTTATAAACCTAAGATCCAGGCACCTTAGGGAACAACTCAACCAATTTGACATGTTTCCAAGTGGTTGGGGATTGTTGGGCCTAGACATATTTGTAAAGTTATGGTAATTCTTTCTTATTATGGTACAATCGGCTCCCGTGGGGGTAATTTCAAGAATTCACTATAAAATGACACTCAAAGACTTATTTTTCAACAAGGATGACATAATGATGGATGATAGAAGCAAGGTACGAACATGTGTGGACACCCCAATCTGACATAGAGAAATTTCAAGGTGGAAACTAAGGTCTAGATCTTGTTCTTTCATTACAAAGTGAGGACTTCATCAATAATTCAAGCATTTAAGAATTACATGACATCATGGAGATGCAAGGGGATCATGAAGATGGTTAGAGTACTTTATCCTTGGGGGATTGGTATGATTTCTATTCTATGTTCAGATTTTATCTTTGTCTCTTCATATCTTGCACATTCATACATACACATACATGCTAGTGTTTCACTTATAGAGTAGATTCTTAGCATTTCTAGCTCTTTTACATTCTAGATCTACAATCTAGGAATCACGAGCACTACATACATACACAAAAATTTCCTAAACAAATATTCATGGAGGTGGAAATCACCAAAATGGGGGGTTGAATAAGTAAAACCCCTTTACAACCACCCACACACACACACACACACATTCTATCACAGATTTGTAGGTTATCAATTGGACATTTATAGATCTGGAGGTTATAGACTAAGAGCTACTAGAAGAACTTAGGTCAACTTCAGAAAAGTGCCTCAGGAACATGGTGACTTGGTCGACCTATTTTGGAACACGGTGACATGGTCGACCTATTCTTGACAGCTTTCAAGATTTTTAAAATTGTTTAAGTTTTCAGTCGTGATCAGGGATTCGTAGTCAAAAATTTAGTTATAGGTCCAGAACAATAATTTTTAGAGTACAAGAGCATATTCCTCTTCATAATTTAATGTGAGTACCTCATTATCTATTTCATATCTTTGCTTAGATCTATTTTCACATCTTAATTGGGTTGATTGCTTACATTTAGCACCTAGATCTCTATTGCTTGTCTAGCTAAATCTTACATTGCATGAAAGAGGACTTTATTGTGTACTTCCTTAGTATAATTTGGGTTTATCATTAGCATCCCTTTGTCTCCTTGTTTTTTTCTAATCTAACTTAGGTTATATTGAGAGTTACACTTGGAAGCCCCTCTTTCTCTTGTATTTTTATTAGTATGAAAATGGTTAATTAATTAATACATCTCACATAGTTTACATTGTTAAATTCATCAAAACCATTTCCCCCCTAAACATTTTGGTGAAACCGGCATCCTATACCTCTTTATTGGAGTTAGATCCTTTATTTTTCCTTTTTGCATTGGTCGTTCACTTTCTTTTGGTGAACCTGACGCGTTACAACTACCTTTTGAATTTGGAGTTAGATTCCTTGATTTCCTTTTCTTTTTTCCCATTATTGAACCTAATGTGAACTCTCCTTGTTTAATCTTGGTAGTTAGATCTTTCTTTGACATGCATTTCATTTAAAAACATAAAAAACATCACTTTGATTGCATTTCGTTTCATTATAAATAACTTGCTTTACTTTCAAGATGTATGATTTATTTTATGATTACTTTGATGATGCATTTGTTAGTAAACCCCATGAGGTGTCTAGTTGTGAAGTGTTGGATGTAAGAAATGATATCTTAATTGAATCTGTTCCTCCATCATCTTCCTCTATATCTTTCCAGCCTAACCTTTATCATAGGTTTTTGTCATGGCTTCCTTTGTTTGAGACTGTTTGTAATATTGAGCATGTTAAATTGGTTATGTTCACTAAACCCCTTGTAACTCTCAAAGGATTTACTCCTCAAAAACCACTTATTAATCTTAAGGTTTATCCTTTAAACCAAGAACCCCTTATAGTCCTTAAGGGAAAACCTTATTATACTTCGATTGTGCATACCTATCGAACACAAAATAATCTTGAACCTATAATTTCGATTGTTCCTACTTATGTCCCTCCCTCTCAACCTATGCTTACCCAAGAACCTTGATTTCCTAGTTCCTTAGGTAAGGAATATGATCTAATGGAGCAGTTATGTGCTACTCCTGCAAAGATCTCCCTATGGGAGCTTCTTCAAACTTCTCCCACTTATCATGAGGATTTAATAAAAATATTTTTCTACTCTTTCTATCCCACCTCCTAACCAAGATAACATCAATTCCTTCTTGGAGTGTATACACATGGTGTCTACTCCTCCTCAAATCGTGTTTACTCAAGATGACTTGCCTCCTAAGGAAGTGCAAAACCAATATGATGCTCTTATGGTTGTTGTTCTTATTTATGGAAATCTTATTCAGAGAACATTGATTGGCAATGGGTCAGGTTTGAATATATGTAGTCTAGATATTCTAAAAGCTATTAAGGTTGATATGACCACTATTAAGCTTGATAACATTCTTATTTGTAGCTTTGATAACATTGCTAAGAAGACCCTATGAATCATAACTTTACCTATTAAAGTTGGTTTGGTTATCCTGGATACCCCAATTCATGTGATGCCATGACCCCTTAATTACAATCTTTTATTGTGAAGACCATGGTTGCATAACATGCATGTTATCCCCTCCATGCTTCATCGCAAGGTTAAATTCATTTTCAATAATGTGATGTACATTCTTCATGTGGATGATAAGCCTAACAATTACTTAAACATTGAGTCAGTTAAAGATCCTAGATCCAGTGAAGAAAAACAAGAAACTAAAGGTGAAACTCAAAGAAATGAAGAACCTATATCTTCTACCTTGTCTGAAGATGATTAGGAAACTTTAGATTTTACTCCTACTTTTATTGGAGAGTATCGGGTTTCTGATCTTTCTTTCATGAAACCCCCGAAAACTATAAAAGTGAGAAAATTGTTCCTATCCCTCTTACGGGGGAATTAAGCAATAACTTTGTGGCTGTTTCAACTAATGAAACCATTGAAACTATTAAGCCAAATTACTTTGACATAGTGACCTATGAATCTCCCTTAAACTTGTCTGATATTGCTACTCATTATAGTCTTGGATATCATTTTCTCGCTAAACATGATTTTAATGGTCAAGGTTGTGTAAATTATGAACAAGGAATACACACTCTTATAACGAATAATGGTTGTGACCATACCTATCATTTAGGATTCAAGCCATATAAGAAACCTTCCTTCTTTTTGAATTTTAATCACATTTGTAGTGGACCTTTGAAATTAACTAACCCTCACCTTTTCATGTTTGACCAAAGGCCATCTCTAGATATATTTTCCTCTAATGATGCTATCATAGAATTCTTGGGGGCATATGAATATTTTTCTTCCTTTCATCATAATAAAAGAAAGCCTTATTGTCTAAACACTAATGGATATTTTGGGGAAGATAGTGAATCTGAACAATATCCCGATCCTTTTCCCCCTCTAGAGAATGAAAATAAAATCAATCTCTTGATCACAGATACAATAGATGTACAAAATGATACTAAAGATCTTGAAAAACTTATCAATATTGAAAAGTGTCTAGATGAAGATGAACATAAACAATGTACTAACCTTCTCTCTAAATTTTTAGATATCTTTTCTTGGGTATATTCAGACATGCCTAACATTGATCCTAATATTGTCACCCATAATATTGTTCTTGCACCTAATGCTAAGCATGTGAAACAAAATATTTGTAAAATGAATCCTAGCATAGCTCTTATTGTCAAGGTTGAGATAGAAAAACTCTTGGATGTTGGTTTCATACGTCCTATAGATTATTCCCCTTGGATTTCCAATATTGTAGCTGTTTCAAAGGGTGAAAATAAGATAAGGATGTGCACTAATTTTTGTGACTTAAACAAGGCTTCTTTGAAGAATGTCTTTGAAGGATGATTTTTCCTTTCCTAAAATTGATACGATCATGGATTCTACAACAAGCCATGCTTTACTATCCTTTATGGATGGGTTCTCAGGATATACTCAAATATTTATTCCTCCTTATGACCAATATAAGATGACCTTCATTACTCCTTGGGGAACCTTTTGTTGGGTTGTCATGCCTTTTGGGTTAAGGAATGCAGTCACTACATATCAATGTGCTATGATAGTGGTCTTCCATGATTACATTCACAAGATCCTTGAAGATTATGTGGACAATATTTTGGCTAAATCTGTGCAAAGAAATGAGTATGCTCCAGCATTGAGGTTAATCTTTGAAAGGATATGCAAATAAAAAATGAGGTTAAATCCTTGAAAGTGTTCCTTTGGGGTTGATAGTGGAAAGCTCCTTGGATTTATTATCTCTAATTAAGGCATTGAGGTTGATACTGAAAAGATTGACACTATTGTTAACATGCATCCTCCCTGAAACATTTCATAACTTCATATCTTATAAGGGAAGATACAAGCTATTCATAGATTTGTCTCTCATTTAGTGGATCACACTATCCCTTTTACCTCCTTATTTAATAAAGATACAACTTTCTCTTGGAATGAAGATTGTAAATTATCATTTGAATAATTCAAGACTTATCTTGCTAATCCTCTTGTTCTACAATAGGTTCAACCTAATAAGCCATTCTTCCTTTACACTTATGCTTCTCTGAAAGTGTTGAGTGTTGTCTTAGTTCAACATGATAAAGATGGTAAGGAATGTCTGGTATATTATATAAGTCAAACCTTGATTGATTATGAAACACATTACACTAAAGTTGAGAAACAATGTATTTCCTTAGTTTTTGCTTGTCAAAAACTTAGACATTATCTCCTTAATACATAAATTAATGTGTATGTGAAATTTAATCCTTTGAAGCATCTCTTTTCAAAAACTGACTTATCAAGACATCTTGCTAAATGGGTTATGCTCCTAACTAAATTTGATTTGAATTTTATCTCTCATAAATATATTAAAGGGAAAGCCTTAACTGATCATCTAGCTGAGGCTCATTCATTTCAATCTACGTCAAAACCTATAGAGTTCCCTGATGAGTTTATTTTACCTATTGAAATATATGACATCTAGGAATTGTACTTCGATGGATCTAGATGTCAGACTGGATCTGTTGTGGGTGTTATATTAATACCCCCATATAGGAAACCTATTCCTTCATCCTATAAACTTAATTTCTCTTGCACCAATAACATAGCTGAGTATGAATCCTTAATTGCAGGATTGAGAGAAGCATTGTCTTTACAAATTAAACATGTTAAAATATTTGGAGACTCACAATTGATTGTGCAACAAACCAATGGAACTTATCAAATAAAGAATAAAAAAATGACTAAGTATGGTAATCTTTTTATAAGATTACTAGAAAAGTTTCCTTCTCATTCCATTCAAACATTACCTAGGAAAGATAATAGGCATGCAGATGCTATGGATAGTGTAGCATCTTTGATCACTTTAGATGATAGAGTGATGGATTTTCAATTTACCATTCAAACCTTGACTAGTCCTTCTATCTCTAAGGATCCTTTGTTAGATGTGACTTGTTTAAATATGCATCTGGATGAATGGTATTCACATATCTACCATTACCTAAAAGATGGTTCCTTACATGGATCAAATACTAGAAACTATAGAAATAGGATATGCAAGCTTGTGTCTCACTATATAATTCTGGTAGATATTCTCTATAAATGATCTTATGATGATATTTTTCTTAAATGCCTTTGTAAGAGTAAAATTCTAGTAACATTACAAGAAGCTCATGCTAGATCTTGTGGAGGACATTTCGGTAGAAAATCATTAATCAAAAAACTCCTTCGCATGGGATACTATTGAAAAACTATGGAACAAGGTTCCTTTGCCTTTGTCAAAAAGTGTCCTCAGTGTTAGCATCATAAAAATTTGATACATGCTCCTGCTTATGTATTGCACTCACAAGTGCCTCCTTGGCCCTTTAGTGTTTAGGGATTAGATATCATTGGAAATATTTCCCCCCCTTATTCTAAATGACATTCTTATATCCTTATAGCCATTGACTACTTTACTAAGTGGGTTGAAGTTGTTCCTCTTCGATCGACTACAAAAAAAGTTATTTATGATTTTATTCTTCAAACATTATTGCTCGATTTGGTATTCCCATGGCGAACATTTTTGATAATGGAGCTCAATTTAAGAAAAAATAAGTGAAATTTTTCTTGGAGAAATATTATATACATCAACGATTCTCTACCCCTTGTTTTCCTCAATCTAATGGTTAGACTAAAGCTTCTAATAAGGTTATTGAACAAATCCTTCAGAAGACTGTTGATAAACATGCTAAGGATTGGCATACGCAATTGACCTATGCATTATGGGCTTATAGATCAAGTGTTTGTATCACAACTCAAACATCACCTTATAATTTGGTTTATGTAACTAATGCAATTATGCCATTGGAGTTAGAGATTCCTTCTTTAAGTATTTCCTTCAAAGGCATAATCGATAAGGATACTTTCAGAGAGCAATGTTTACAAGAACTTAAGATGTTAGACAAACAACATATTAATGCTTTAGAACATATTATGGCCTATCACAAGTTTGTTAACAAAATATACAATGGTAAAGTGATTGAACATTCCTTTTCAGTGAGTGACTTAGTTCTTTACAAAAAATAGAGAAATGTGAATGCTCCACCTGGTGAAAAAGGGAAGTTTAGCCCTAATTGGCTAGGTCCTCACATTGTTACAGAAGTGTATGTCTCTGGAGCATATAAGATCGCTTATATGAATGGCATGCCTCTTAAGAAACCTATTAATATTATGCATTTACGATGTTATTACGTTTAATCTTTCATTATGTAAATGTGTTTACCTTTTCCTTTTTTATTATTTCTTTTAAGTTTTCTCAAATATGGTGTATAAATGTTTCAAATGTTATACTTTAAAGTGTGAGTGCATGGTTTTGTTATCAATTCATGTTTCTTTCCTTTATTTTATTATGTTATTAATCATAGATTAATCATGGAAACAATAAAATATAGCAAAACATGTATGTCCATCATATATATATATATATACATATATATATATATATATATAATTGTTTTGGTATACAAAGATGGTACTAAGTAAAATGTGCCCGATAGCAAAATAAATACATCAAGCATCCTCCATAGGACGATGAGAGTCAGACCTATTAGATCTAGGATGGGATGATGGTGCTTCTCTATGTATGGTCGAGGTATGGGTGTGGCTCTGTGATGAGCTCCTCTCTAACTGGCTATGAGATCTATGTCATTGCTCTTGTAGCTCATGCTCTAGCCACTCCACTCTCTCTACCTGCAACTATAGCTCCACCGCTATGAACGTGAAGATATCTTTGTGTCTCCCTAGATCTCATGCCCCTCGAAATAGACCTATGATGTGGAAGGGATCCGGGATGATACGGCCATGCCCATTAGGACATCTCTCACAAAGGATCTCCACTCCTTTGTGCTACCTACATGTTACATGTTTCATTTTTCATTTATATATATATTTTTAAAATGGAAGTTTGTACTTAATCTAATTTAATTTTAAACATACCTGGATCTCCCTTGCGGAAACTAGGGTCAGTACTCTGAAGGGGTTTCATGGGAGGGGGCTGATTGGATTCTCCTCGCTCTCTCTACCTAGTCCTATGTGGGGGCATCTCCATTATAGCATATGTTAATAAAGATTGTAAGGGTCTCGCTACTACGGGGGATGGTGGTGCCTCAGTCGTTGGTGCATCATATATGCCCTCTGCCTCCATGGCCTCTCTGCCTAGTGTTGGATCCTCCTCCTCCTCATCCCCCTCTCTATGTTGAGACCTGAAATAAGGTCATATATCTCTAATCAGATAGTCATCAGGGAACATAGGTCTTGGGCCCTGAACATTGAAGTATCATAAGAAGTCTCGAGATACCCCTGCATCATTGACTATAGGAAGGACCTCGATATCATTTGGAACCTTAGTATTTATCAGCTCTATGTCATCAATGGTCAGTCGAGGTATAGTCCTTGGCCTCTGTATATGTCTTCTCCCATGAGTGTACATAGGCACTTGTGTTGGTGGACCCTGTCGTAGACCAAACTATCTCATCACTCGCTCATAATAGTAGGGCATCACTATGTAAGCATGCCTACCCTCTAGAATCCTTTGTCTCTAAATCCATATTAGTTGTACAATTGTGTCTAGCCATGCTATCATGTGATGGTAGGGCCTCTATATAATATCTATACCTACAAGTTAGTCTAGTATGACCCTTCAATATAAAGGATCTCCAAACTACCATGTGTAACCCATTGAATATGAAAACACTCTCAGTAACTCAGCCGCTATGTCTATGGGACATCCCATAGGTCATGTGCAAGTCAGATGCTCAAATGCCCATACCTGCAAGAGTGTGCACATAGTCAAGTTGTGTCTTTGATACCTAACAAACTTCTCAAGCTCATAATAGAGGTGTGCAAGCATACTCTGTCTCCATGCATACACTGTAGAATCTATCTCCACATGTCAAACCACATGTGTAAGAGGAGTGTAGAAGATAGTACCCTTTGTATTGGTCATCACTATTATGGTCACAATACAAAGTATGAGTCGTCTAAGCAATGGAGTCTGCCCTAGTAAGATACCCTCCAATATCACCTGTTCGGGTCTCTCTCTGCTTTTTTATGACAGACCCATACAATAATCAAAATCTCTCCTAATCTCCTCTAGAGAATGATTGACCCAAGGTCTAACTATTGGTCCACAGACTAGAAAGTGTAGGATATGGTACATGTGCTCTAGTGTCACTGTCATTGCTCCAACTAGTAGATAGAATGAACATGTGTCCTCATCCCATCTCTTCATCAATGCCAAAATCATATCCCTGTGAAATCATGTGAGGAATTCAAGCTATCCAATAGAATCCAGTGTCTCTCATCATCTGTATACCTGCTACATCTAGCTCTCCTATATGCTCCTGAATGTATATCATTACGTTCGACATATAATGGTCCCTCATCATCGACAACTCCTGCAATGGGAACATGGAAAATTTCAAATCAGTAATCGATAATTATACAACAAATTTTGACTAAAACTGTGCAATTTGACCTATCTAGGGAACAAGTCAATTTTTCAGGAACAGGTCGACTTTCTGGGAACAAGTTGACTTCTTGGCCTAGTAAGCAAAAATAACTTCCTAAAACTTATACAACAGCTTCCTACATCTACAGAAAGTAGTAAAACAAAAGGAAAATGAATGGAACACACAATGGGCATCGAGACATACCTCCTCTAGCTCTGCACCCTTTGCCACTACCAGTCAAAGCATCTCCATTCATGTTTGTGATAGTTCCTCTCTCCTCGACATCTTTCTTTTTCTTCTTGTTCACCTTCAAGCAACTATTTCAAATGATCTCTTACAAAGGTAACTTTTCTTTATATATGCAATTAATTAGGTTACTTTATGAATTTTTGTTTTAGGATATTAGCTTATTTTGTCACTCTTTCAATCTTATCTAGAGCTTGATAGCTCTGATTTGCACGTTGTTACAAGCATCGAAATCATGATTCAATTACCTTGCTAACCAAGTGCATTTGAAAACATTTAGGAGTCATATTGAATGGATTTGAAGGTTACTTATCTTCACCTCTCTTATTCAATTCATTGTGGTAAACATGATACCATGTTTCACCTTTTTCCATATAAGCAAGCTGAAATAGGGGGCATATAGCTAACTGTGAACTTCATCGGTTTTATCTAGTAAGACCTAGGTTTTTTTTATTATCACTAACCTGTGATTTTGAAAGATGTGGTTACTAATGTTTTCTTGTAGGAATTACGCACAAGGACTTAGCCATATCCTTTTTTTTAGTTATATATGCTTTTCTTTCTTTAGCTTTCATATGCACATAGTGTCATATACCGCTAAAGTGGGGGCTAAATATACGATCTTAAATAGGATGAACTTTATTTTCTTACCTTTTAGCTCCTCTTTAGTATGTTTTACATTACATAATAGCACTTTTAGCACACAACCTTTATCTTTTTCTCTCTCCTAGGCAAAATTAAGGTAGGACCTAACACTTCCTCCTAGATTTCCCTATTTTTAATTCATAGGCCGAGGTAGGATCTAATTTCTAAGCATCTCCTCTTTCTAGGCCCCATTTTTCTGAATTTAACTTCCAATTATCAAACCCTGATACATATTACTATTGTCAATCAGGATTGCACCTTTAGCTTTGATATGAAATCTAGCTATCCTATTGAAACATGGAAAATCTCTTGGGTGGTGGGTTGTCCTAAAATGAGAGAAGAATCTCTGAAAGATAGGCTAGTTCCTAAGTAGTGTTCACCTAAAACTAAAACTGTATGTGGGGTAAAGGGATGAGAAAAAATATGAATACCTAAAAATTGAATGGGGTGATACACCAAATGATTTGTATGTATCTTTGATTGAATCAACATGAATCAAAGAATATATTGATGGTTCTCAATGCTCAAAAAAACATGCAATTACAAAAATGATTCTATACAAGGACCCAGAATCTTTTGCTTTGAAAGGGAAACTAAGCTTCACCAATTTTCTGCAAAAGAGTTAGGACACAAACAAAGACTTGTAATAACAAGTATTCGAGTATGCAACAAGGAATATAGCTTGAATGAAGGATAACACAATATAAAAGAAAGAAAATTCATAATATTGCACCCAAATTAATGAGGAGCCGTTGTATCAATATAATCAATGCTAAAAAATCTCTTCTACAAAATGCCCTTACAATTTTCTCCCAAGTATGCAATCTGCCAAAACATGTGAGCCAAAAAGAAGGTCCTTAAAATGAGGTTAAAAAACAATAATATAGGTTACAGATCTCTAAGGGTCGGATGCATGAGAAAAACCCATTAAATCAGGAGCTAAACTGCCAGAAACTGAAGTCTAAGTGCTCCTCTAACTCCACCAAGCCATGCCCCACTGAAAAATCACTAAAAAATGCCCCAAAACTACTTGAGATCCTCTAAAAACATGCAGAAACTATGGGGGTCAAATATGAGAATAAATCCCACAAAAATAGGGATAAAACTATAAGAAACTCTGACCACACAGCTATAAATGGCTCCCCAACTGACGATGAACTGATAACTATCTCCAAAACACCTACAAAGTGCTAAAAATAGGCTTGAACTGCCCCACAAATGATAGCAACTGTTGGCATTAAGCAGGATTGCCACTAGTGACAACACTTATTTGCATTCACAGTGCAAATCGAGCAGAACAGTGCAAACCGAGCAGAACAGTACAAACCGAGTAGAACAGTGCAAACCGAGCAGAACAGTACAAACCGAGCAGAACAGTGCAAACCAAGCAGAACAGTACAAACCGAGCAGGACAGTGCAAACCGAGCAGGCAGTGTAAACTGAGTAACATTATGTCTACCGAGTCACCAGTATTTACCAAGTTCAAAACCTACCGAGTGGTCAGTATGAACTGAGCCTTCACTTCTACTGAGTGCATGACGATGCCGAGTAATGCAGTGGACGTCGAGTATCAGAAAGTCACCGAGTTAGTTTGCAGGAACCGTGTAACCATACTTGGGCTGACTTAGTAGCACTTATGTTTATTTGTCAAGCCGACTTTGTAATTGTAATTGTAATTAATTGTTTAGACTTGTATATAAACAATGTTGTAAAATACCAAGATGTATTTTGTAATGAGTATGAATGTGAAAAAGAAAGAAAGGCAGAGATAAGTAAATTACAAAGGGCTACAACAGTATAAGGAACAGCAAAGACAAATTCATCACAGAAGGTGATCAGTACATCAGCGAATCTCATTCAGCAATCCAGTTGCAAAGCAAGAGATCTACTGTTTCATCCTAACAGGTGAATCAGTACTAAAATCCTTTAACCGGGTAGACTTAACAGTCTTTGTAAAATCTCTTTACCGAGTACATACTTCTTTTGTAAGTTTGTAAAAATCCTCTAACAAGGTGGACCTAGCAGTCCTTATTGCTCCTAGCAGGGCAGATCATCAGAAGTGATCAATTGTAAGCCTTAACCGACCAACTTTATACTGCAGTACTAAAGCTTTGTGGGTTTCATCCCCACCCCAGTTTTACTTTCTTTTGGAAGGTTTCTGGGTAACCAAATCTATGTGTCATTGTTGTGAATGCTTTTAAGTTTCATGCTTTCTATATGCAAAAGGATAAAGTAAACTATATGTTAATACATCTGTAATTGAAAGAAAATTTGAAGTTACTGATTCACCCCTCCCCTCTCAGTAACTTGGTTAATTCCTGAATATTTCCAACAAGCAACTAGCTCTCCTCTCCTTGAAGAGCATGAAACAAGCAATCAACTAAAATGGTAACCCCTAGAGAAGCACAACACAACCTAAGGCCAACTCCTAGACCAAACCTCCTAACTACACTTGAATAATTAATAATGTTTGCCTTATAATATTGACAAACTATTATTATTATTCACAATGAATGTGCAAAAAGAAAACTCTCATCAAGAAGGAATAATGATTTATTAATTTATTTATTTACTATTACTTAACAATATTATAATATATTCAATTAAAAAATAAATATAAATCCTATTTGTTTGATAATTAGATATATTAGAATATTATTAAATAATAATTAATAAATAAATTATAAACTCATTAATTAATTAATTTATTATTATTAAACGTAAATTATATATTTAATTTCTAAAATTAATAATCTTGACTAATAATTTTAAATTAAATATGTGATTTACTCTATAATAATAAACAAATAAATTGGCAAAAAAACCTTAGGATAAAATAAAAAATGAATAACTTATTTAAACATAATATAATTTAAGAATAAAAAAATATGTAAGTTAATGAATATTATAAACAAAATATCCATCAAATTACACTTTTGATTTTTAAATTATATTATATTTAATAAATTATAAATTTCATTTTATTATATCTCAAAAGAACTAAGAATTCATATTAAACCAAATTTATGAATTAACAAATAACATTAGCAATGTTATTTATTAATCCATGAATTTAAGTTTAATAAAAATTACATTGCTTTGATTTTATTTTTTTAAACTATCCTAAGGTATATGGAACGAAACTTAAGGGAAGACTTACCTAAAAGAAAAAAATGAGGAAAAGGTAAGCACCTGAGGTAAAGGGTAAATAACCCTAAAAACATATCATTCACTCATTTATCTTTTGCTTGTTGTCGCTCCTTTGCTTTGCCTTGAGTGCCGCCATAGGAAGATAGGGTTTGATCTGTCTGGAAGCTTGACCTGTTGTTAACTGTGCTCTTTCAGCCACCATGAAAGTTTAAAAAATGAAGCTTTGTTTGTTGTTGTTTCATGACCGCCATTTATTGCTTGTGGATTTCTTCATTAGCTGTGAGTAAGTTTATTTGTTGTATCTCTCATTCTGCATTCGTTGTTTAGCTTCACTGTTGTTTGGAAACAATCTTCATGGCGTGAGATCATTCTCCATTTATGTGATTGGAAACATATTTTGGTCTTGGAGACACAACTTTGACTGATTATTTGCAGGCTATAATGATAACTAGGCGTGTACTGTCATGAAATATGAAAGAAAATGCTTCCTTCAAAGCATCCTTGCTGTTAATATTTCTGGGTTTTATGATATTCTGATTCCATGATCTGGGTATCACGACTTGCCTCTTTATTTGACTGGTCGCAACTCTTTGACATCTTTGTTTGGTTGTGACACATTTCTTTGTATTCCTCATGTGGGTATTTTCTGAAAATGAACAAAAATTCCTTATATCCATGTGGGTATTTCTAAAACATAAAAAATAATTGCCTTCCATTCTGGGTTTTCTCTGATTTGCTACTACTGGCTTCAGTCTCCTGCTGAAAGTATTAATACATTAAGCATGGTCATTTAAAACATGTTGAACTCTTCATTTTGTTTTGGGTATGGAGAGGTCATTGCATCTCTAAATGTGGTTAACATTGAGCTCCAATTTCTTCATGGATGTGGTATTTTCCTGTGACAACTTTCATGCTCACTCTGGTTGGAACTATGCCCTAAGATCTGTAATAAAATGTGATATTCAAACAAAATAAAAATCAACCATTGCTTATGTTATTGTATTGAAATCTGCATCTTTTGCTATATTTTGACTGTCATTATTTTTAAACTTCATGTTCCTCTGTAGAGAATTTTGAGCCATGTTAAAATTTAACTATAACTGAACAAAGTTACATGGACATTGTCCATCTACAAGATTCTCATCAAAATGAATTATGTTTGCCTTTGGCATTAGTTCTCACAAAAATACCAGTAACCCATTGTCAATGACAATCACAAGTTCAGTTTAGCCTTTGTCATCTCCATCCTCTGATTGCAGTACTATAGGTTTCCCAAAATAAGAAGGTAACCATTCCATTGCATCCAACTCTCATTTATAAAATAATATCTAGATCTCCTTGACATCTGAAGAACCATCCGCTACTTCCACTACCAAAAGTGTCAATCCTTTGAACTTGACTACAACATATCTTTGTTGATTGCTCTCTATATTAACACCACATATATATTGTTCTCCATTTGTATCCATTGTAGCTTTAACACTAGCAAGAACTGATAGAGAAACACATTCAGGTAGCTCATTGACAATATTTTGACATTAATTTTCTTTAATACCTATTTTGGACAGAGTAGTGATAGCTTTGCACTTTATTTTCTAGTTATCATGTGATTGGACTGTAGACTAAGCTTTTGAGGATACCTATTTTGAAAGCTTCAAGCCAAACAAACATTAGATCTTAACCTAGCATGAAATCAATTCAAAACAAAGAAAACTCTAAACTAAGCCACCTCAGATAGAGTTTAAACAGGTGCACCCAAGCACTATTTGATTTTCTCTTGCTTAAGGGATGTGGGTGTGCTCTCTAAGCACTTGGAGCATATTCTAATGCTTGCTAAGATGGATTGTGATCTATGAAAACCTCATAAATGGCACAAAACAGGTATAGAACACCTGATTTGCCCCTAAGGCCTCAAAGACCCAAATGATGTTGAAATGAAGATTAAGCTACATGATGCTTATGCTAAGATTGTTATTAACCGAATAGAGATGTGATATGATGCTATGCTTATGCAAAACAATGGAAGAAACTAGGTTAATCCATTAAATTTATGCTAAGATGTGCTAAAAAGCTTGAAGAAAACAATGAAATCTAACAATTAGGATTGATTATGCTAAAGCTAGAAGTAAAAGAGCATGATAACAATGCATGAAGATGAAAGACTAAGCTAATGAATTGCTCTTGGAAGAGGGAGTATTTATAGGATTTCCTAAGGGCTTGGGTTAGGAAGAAAGGTTAGAGTTTGGGGTAAGGTTAGGGTCTTGAGTCAAGGGGATAAGGATGAAGACTTTCTAGAAGAGTCTAGGCTTTGGATGAGGACAAAGACTTTCTAGAAAAGTCTAGGCTTTCTAGGGATAAATATGGAATTTAGAAAATAAATAAAGTTTTATTTATCTCAAAGGCTTTAATGAGTTTGAGGCTCATTAGGGGTAGGGTTTGACTAGGAGTCAAAGGGATAAGGATTAGCTTAGGGAAAGTAGGTAATTTCCCCTAAATGGGTTTAGGGAAGGATTAGGAAAGTTCTAGAAGGGTCTAGAGTTTTCCTAGGGTAAATTAGGAATTGAGGATTAATATTTAATCTTAATTAAATATCTTGAGTTGGGATTAGGGTTAGGAAATGATGAGATTAGCCTTTAATCAAAATTAAAGAAGGATTAGAAGATTCTGGAAGAGGTTAGTGGTCTTAAGGAAATTGGCCAAGTTTTGGGCAAAAAATAAATAAATTATTTATTTTGGGATTTTTGGTCAATTTATTAATTAAATAATTAATAAATAGGGAGATAATGTTTAAATAAGATTTAAACATTTTTGGGAGGGATTTCTTAATTAAATATTTTTAATTAAGATAAAGAGATTTAATGACATAAAAATTAATTAATTAATTAATTAATGATGATGTCATCAGGGATTTTTCAAAAAATAAAAATACTTTATTTTCTAAAGGATTTTTAGGTGTCTACATGGACATTAATAGAAGGTGTATATGTCAACTTTTAAAAATGCAAACAATATTTTTCGAAGTCATGAATTTGTGATTCTTCCTATTGATATAACTGTCCTTGAAATGCATTGTTTTTATTGTTGTTCTCCTACACACTTGCTTTTGATGTTGATGTTGAGCTATAGCTTTACCCGGGTATTCTATTTTCCTTGTTCTAATGAAAATGATTCCCTTGGGCAACACTTTACATATTGATGCAACTGATTTGTTGTATAATATTGTAACTCTTATTTCCTCATCCTATGGCATTAAAGCTGAACCTACACATATATGATAGCATTTCCATAACATTAACAGCTGAAGATGAATTTTTACATAAGATACTCCATCATAAAATACCTTGATTGTCATTTCTGAATCTTGATTACTAATGGTTGCATTTGGTTATTGATGTTCACTGAGATGACTGTAGAAGCATGTAACATGATCACTTCAAACTTATGAATTCATTATTATTTCACTGCTAGACATTATTGGATGAAAATTGCTACTTTTTTGTACTATCCTTGATGGGACATTGTTCTTACTGTTATGTATCCTTTTCATAATTACACATATGTACCTTCTCATTGTGCTATCAGTGCATGATATTAACTGAGATTGGCTTCATTTGACATTTTGTGTTCTTGACTTTTAATAGATACCACTTATTTTCATCCCATAATGACAACTTGCTTCTGACATAACCATGCATCCCTGAATATAAATCTAATCTATATAGGACAATCAATACTTCACAAAACAACTTATTGTAGAAGAGTAGGATAATTAACTCTTGTAGAAATATAAGATAAATGTGAAATGATAGTTCTATGGGGCCAAAAGGTTTCATGATAGAATGTCATGCCCCTTCAACAACCAGTCTTTAACAACTCCTTTTATTAAATTGAAAGGTTTCATACGTGAAACTTGTGTATGTCCCTTCAACAATCTCCTCAACCTTCAATCTTCACCTCTTCCTGATTTGATCATAAGGTTTCATGCCTGTAGTTTATGCAAGTCCCTTCAACAATCTCCTTAGTGTCTTCAATCAGCTACTTTGGTTCAAATGGAAGGTCTCATACCTATAACTTATGTATGTCCCTCGACAGTCTCTCCAAAACTCCGTACCTATTTCTACATATAACACAAGCATTGTTAAGAAATAAGGTAGTTTCAGTTATGTAATCATTCCTTCCAGCAACTCCTCTTTATTGCATTCTAATTTTACATTCTTGTAAATGTATGGAAGTGGATGACATGGAATGATAGGCTTAGCTCCTTCATTTCTCAGTTCACATGAACTAAACCCACCTCTTTCTCTCTCTTTTTCACTGGACAACTTTCGATGCAGGCCCCAGATTGAAGCAAATGTCAACCTTCAACGAAAATACCAGGCAATGGGGGGCCTAAATCTATATTTTTTCTATTTACTTTCTTACATTTACTAAAATGTAATTAAGTTTTAATTTATACATTTAATATTCAGATGCATGCTTGTATTAGCCTAAGCCACGGGTTGTGTGATTGCATAAAATGATTGTATATCTCTTTATTGATAAAAGAGCTTTTGTGTAGCATGTTAAATTTGAAGTTTTCAGAGCAACCACTACTTGTGTGGATGATTTCATTGCTATACTTATGTTGTATAAAATGAGAAATTATTTCATTTCTATTTGAACTCAAATGTTGATATTTTGCAAGAAATCTAATTGCTTGATAGTTAGGACAACCAAGATCAAACTTCTAAATTTTTTTATAAATGAAACCAAAAATAAACCAACAAATAGGAAATAATTTGATAATTGAAAATAATCAATTATAACAACCATTCAATGAATCAAAATGAACCTCTTTCACCATAAAATAAGGGTTGGTAACAGCCCTGCCAATTAGAACAAGTTGGATGAAAATTGGTAACATTTTTGGTGACCTATCAGGGGTGTTTTCTTGCTAAACAAAAAGGGACCAATTGTCTTTTGCATATCCATTGGGCACAAAGTATTCAACTTAGAAAAGTTGAACCTTCTCAAACTCATAGAAAAACTAGAAAACCTTGAAAACTAAAACACACCTCTCCAACTAAAAACTGAAAAAAAAACTTCTTGCTATTTGTTTAAATAACTTGCAAGAATTTTGAAAACAAATTTGAGTCCATTTTACTATATCATCTCAAGTATTTACTCTTGAAAAATTTGCTTTCTCACTGAAAATTGTCAGTTGGGTTCTGGAGTGTGGACATGAGTATAATTCAAAACCTTGGAAAAAATCCAATGTTTTTCATTATAACTAATGTGTACATTGCATAACAGTTTGGCTATGAAGTAACCAATCTTGCAGCTTTCAGAAAACTATCAACTAAACTCAAACATGTGCTGAAAGCACTTAGAGGAAAATAAAACAACAAATAACCATATTGAAAAATACCATTTCTACACTCCAAGAAGGTTGTGTGAACCGGTTGTCAAGAGATAGGTTAGATGAGTAATCAACTACTCATCTAAATTATCACTGAAAATGGTGGCCCATTGAAATCTAAACCTTATCCCCTTAATTCTTTCCATCAGAAAAATCATCCAATGTTCAAGTTAGATAGATTGGGGAAGCACATACAATCTACTCAATATAGTTACTACTGCCTGAATATCATCCTTTAGGTGTTCGCTCCTCATGTCTATTCTTTCTAACTTTTTCTTGGGTAGGGGTTGCATTAAATACTCCTTGTTTACAATTTCATAAGAAAGTTGAGTGTTATTATTGAACCATTGCAAACTCTTATCAATGGAGAATGCATAAAATCTGTCTACCCCCTTAGGTTAGTGAAATAAATCCTCAATTTTGTCTAGCCTAATATCAAGGATAATGTCTCCTTTATTCTTCACTACCCTATCATTAGGAACATAGTGTTGTGAGAGGGTCATGATTAGATTTGAAGATAAAATAGATACTAGATGAATTGTAGTGTTGACAAGAATTAAAAACACAAGAGAAGTTCAGTCAGCTGATCTTCCTTTAGGGTTGGCACACCGAGTGAGAAAATCATTCCAGTCCACATTCCCTATGTCAGTATCTATAATTTTTTGGTGAAGGTTTCCAACCTTAGATGAAACATGGTAACCTTTGAACAAGAACTTCATTGTTGGTATGACTATCTTTTATGGCATACAACAAGAAAACATGCAACTATCAACAAAAATTTATTGAAATCAACCAAAAAACTAATAAAATTAGTCCCAGTGAACCCAAAGAATCAAACCCAAAAGCTTGAAACCAAAAAAAAAGGTTTGATTGTGTTCTTTGACAATTCAAAGGTGCAGACACTAAAGACAACATCAACCTCTCAAAAGTTGAAAGGGCATAAAATAAAGGTTGTGACTGCAACAACTCAATTTTTTAGAGTGTGAAAGAGGTGAAGAAAAGTGGGTGTGAGAAACTGTGAAAAGGCAAAAAGGTTAATGGAAACCAAAAAATGGAGCTTCGATGTTTCCACATGTGAAAAGGATATTAGAGGCTGAAAGGCCAAAAAATGTGAAATGAGTGATGGCCTCTTTGTCTATAGTGCTCGAAGTTATAAATTTTTAGTGTTCTTAAAAGTCTTTAAAGGCCAAAGGGCCAAAGAGATAAACATGACTTGGTAGTTGGGACACTTGTGGTGTTTTGGGACTTCGGTGATTGGAGATGATTACCCCTTTCAGAGGTTGAAAGATCGACTGCCCGAAAGAGACACTTCGTAGTTTTTAGGTGTAGGATTTTATATTTGATGAGTATTTTGGCCTTTCAAGGACAAAAAAATATAACTTAACTAAGGAAAAATGAAAATGAAAAAATCTATTAAAGATACGAAACCCTAAATTGGGTGACAAACCTAAAAAAAGAAAGACTAGCTAACTAGAAAACTACAATGAAACCCTAGGACAAACCCTAGACACTTACAAAAATAAACCAAAATAAACCACTATGAAAAAAAAAGGAAGAGTAAAACCTAACCTTCAACAAATGTGGGTAAAGGAGGAATATGTGATGATCTCAAGTAGATCACAATCGAGAAGATGAATGTGGAGCCAAAAGATCAACTGTGAACTAATAAACTCATTAAGCAAAGTCACGAAGGCAATAAGGGCTCAAAAATAAATGTCACAGAATGAAGAAAATGAGCCCTTCAATCATTTTTTATAATCCCTCAGACCAAGTAACATCATCATTAGATTTCACACTTCTAGACTCTAAAACTACCAATCCCATGAGTGACGCATCCTCATCCTTACAGATGCCAAATTTCTAAAAGGATTATTACCTTATTCACATGGTTCATAATTTTGGATGTTCACACCTTTGGAGCTCCAAGGAACTCTGAAAGGATGAAAGTCTAAAAAGGACCTTTTACCTTATTGCACAGGGTTCAGTCTTTCAGACTTTCACACCTTCAGAGCTTCAGGGAATGCTGAAAGGCCAAAAGACTAAAAGGGTTTTCCCTAAAAACCTAAAACCAAGGGAAATAACAAGGGAACCTAAAGACCAAGAAAGAATAATCAAGCAAAAAGAATGGGGGCCCCATGTCCAAGTGGCAAAAAGGTGGCGTGCATGTTGTGGAGCCAAAATAAATAGCCCCAACAAAAGGAAGAAATGACCAAGGCATTTATCTATCAACAAATATCATCCAGATTTTGTTTTGCAATAAACCAAACACAAGTGTCATTCCTTGGATAAGTGTTAATCATAACCAACCTTCACCTATCGATAAAGGATTCGTCAATCTTAATCTAACCTTGCTCAACTTCTAGTCAGACATCCATAGCCCCGGTAGAGGTTTCTAGAGTCACCCTCCTCTATCTTCTGACGAGATTTAAAGTTTTGACATTTGGAGGGCTCTTTTAGAGTCAACATCATTTGCATGGAAGGAAAATTTCTTGAGCCATTGTGCTATGAATATGTCACTTCTTCAATTATCTTAATTTCAACATTTTTGGTACGCTAAGGCAACGCTTAGGCTATGCTACCTTAGTATTTTCATTTCTTTTCTTTTTTTCTTTTTTTTTTGGAAACCTGGGAAATAATTAGGCTATGCCACCTAGGAATTTAAAGTTTCATTTTATGTTGGCCTTATCTTTATGTGTTCCTCCATTTTTATTCTCTTTGTTTTTGTGTCAATATGTAGATGGAGAAGGGTTATGAGATCCACGGTCACCCATAAAAATGGGTTCCAATGAATTCTAGCTGATACTTACCCAAGAAACTAATAATCCTGGTATTATGCTTAAAGTGTGCAATGTTTTGATGATGATCAACTTTGAACATCAACTTTATTTCCATTGAAATATATCACCATTCCTAATCCTTGTATACAGTTTCTTGACAAATTCCTTTAAAAAATTTGACTAAGAAATACCTTTGCCTCCTATCGAGGACCACTTGGGATGGACCAATTTCTAGGAACAACCTTGAAAAAAGAACTTACCCCAAGACTAATAAACAAAAAGAAAAGACTTGAACAAGAACTAAACTAAACTAAAGTAAAATAAAACATAATCTAAACTAATATAATACAAGAGTGAAACATTTTGTTTCAAGATCTGAAATAATGTTTGAGGAACTAGCCATTAATGAGAAATAAAACTAATTCCCCATCTAGAGTACTTATCCTAAAAGTTTTCCCTCCCAAAAATTTTGCAATTTGATAAGGGCCAATCCACAAGCATTGAAACTTAGTATGACTACTTGATTTTTCTTTTTATTTATCCCAAAGCAGGACTAAATAAGAAATCCTAACAAATTTAATAATAGCTCTTCTGTCAAATCAACACTTGACAATAGCTTGATGCTTGGACACATGTTCCAATGCCTTTATTCTTTTCTTATCTAGATTGATCAAATTCATCAACTTAACGTGTACTTTGTCTTTATCATCAACTTAACCTCTCATAAACTTTAGCACAGGGATTTTTAGATTCATAGGGAAGATAGGTTATTGACCATAGACTAAAAAGTAAGGAGAGGTTCCTAAGGAATTATTGACCCTCACTCAATCATTCCATAGTGCATATTTCAGCTGGGAGTGCTAATCCTTAGGATTATGATCAAGTAAATATTTCATCACAGTGATCAAATTTTTATTAGTTGACTCAGCCACACCATTTTGTTGTGGGTAATAATTGGACAAGAATTTAATTATTACCTAATTTTCAAATGCCCATTATGTAAGAACTTCTAAAGAAAAATAGGTTTCGTTATCACATACCATAAAAAAAGGGGCATTCCAAACCTCATGTTGATATATTCTTCTAGGGAACTGGTAATGATTTGCATGGTACAGTTGTAAAATGCCTCTACCTTGGTCCATCTCATATAGTAATTAGTGTTTGTAAGGATGTACATGTGTCCCACTAATGAAGGAAGATTAAAAGTCCCAATAAAATCCAATCCATATTTAGTGAAGGGATGCACCTCGTATATTGGTTGTGATGGAATTATCGGGTTTCTCTCTTTGTTGGCACTTGTTTGGCATATTTGGCAAGAATAAATGTATTCTTGTGTATCCTTGAACAAAGTAGGACAATAATACCCCAACCTCATAATTTGATGTATTGTAGCTTCAGTAGACCCATGCTTAGTTATATACCTATCATGCAATTTTTGTAGCACATCCTTTACTTCATCACAATTAGGGCGTTTAAGGTATAAAGCTTCATAATTTAGTTTGTATAGTTGTCCATTTTTTAACATATAGGAGCCACACTTTATACTCAAAACATGTCTCTGTGGGATATTTGAACCTTTAGGCTATCAATTTTGCAATAGATAGTACACAATGTCTTGATACCAATTATCTGAAATGACTCCTTCATTAGTGTATACATAAGAGACCAAACCTTCCTCACCATCCATGATTAACTTTTTAAAGCCTTTTCCTCTAACAAGCTTCATTGGCTAAATTTATAGATTAAATTCCTAAAGTGTAGCCATCTATTTCCCTCTTCTTTCTCCCAACTCATTCTTCATTATCAAGGACTTCACTGTGGGATCTGGGACAATGGAAAATACTTTACTCCTTAGAATGTAATGTCTAAATTTCTTAACAACTTTAACCAAGGAAAAATATTGCTTGTCCAAGTTTAGGTAGTTTAATTTGGCATTCTTTAAAGGACAACTCATACAGGAAATCGGTCTTTCATCTTCACCATCTTTCTTCTGTGTTGTTATTCCCGCACATGAGTGATGGGAAGTGAAGGGGTAGACTTTAAATGGTAATGTGTAATCAGGATTGACCAACACTGACATAGTAGCAATAACTGATTAATCTCTTTAAAGGATTCCTTTACCAGAGCATTCCACTCAATATTTGCATCTTTCTTCAACATGTCATTCATGGGATGTATCATTTCAACAAATCTACTTATAAATTTTTAGACAAAATTTCTCTTCCCAAAGAAAGACTTCAACTCTTTTTGACTATTTGGGTGAAACAATTTCAAGATACCATCCACTCTTTCAGGATCGATTGAAATTCTAGTTTCATAAATAATATGTCCTAGAAGTTTCCCTTTAGTTATCCCAAAGGAACACTTCTCTGGATTCGAGGATATATTGTATCTCTTACACCTATTCAACACTTGTTTTAAATCATCAACATGGTCAGCCTAGTTCCTAGAGAACACTATAAGGTCATCCATATAGATCACAATGCACCTATTGACTAAACCCTTGAAAGAAGCATCCATGGATCGTTGAAAAGTAGCACCAGTATTAATCAATCCAAAAGGCATGCACTTGTAAGAAAAGGTACCCCACTTCATCATGAAATCTATCTTAAAACAATCTTCTTCTTGGACTATCACTTGATTGTATCCAAAGCAACCATCGAAGAATGACATCATTTTAGACCCATTAAAATTTTCCAATACCTCATCAAGAGACAAGAGTAGGTAGTTATCCTTTTGAGAGGACCTATTGAGGTTTCAAAAGTCAACACAAAGATGGATTTCACCATTATTTTTACGCAATGGCACGAAATTAGCAACCCAAGTGGAGTTCCATATAGGGAATATTATTCTAGCATCAACCATCTATTGGAATCAGGAGAGATAGGTACTGAGAGGGGAGGGGTGAATCAGTTCCTTCAAAAACTTTACTTGTAAACCTTTCAGATCTATGACTGTAAACAATGATAACCTTGGAAAATAACTTGTATCTAATTGCATGTATCAATCATCCATTTAACTTATGAGAGTAAATAATATGAAATCAAAATAGCAATCACATAACACAAATATTTTGGTAATGCAGAAACCCTTGTTAGAAGGTAAAAATTGTGATGGGGATGACACCCACAAATTCTTCACTACTACTGTAGACATGAAAAATTGGCAAAGGCTTAAATCGATCAAAAGGTGCATCAAATCATCAAAATAGCATGAAAAATCAATAAATGAAACAAAGGCAATTCAAATCAAAGGAAAATTCAATTAAATGATTAAATGATTAAATAAAGCTTGAAAAGGGGAAAAACACTAAGAAATTGATTAAATTCAATTAATGACATAGTTGTTGAAATGAAAAATCAAAATGAACCTCTTACCCTTCATGGCTAATTTAATTACTTTAATTAATTAATAAATATGAAATTCTCTCAACAAAGCAAAAAAGGAGACAAAATGGACACAAATCACTCACTTTTGTTGAAATGGTCCAGCCTTTTGAAACCATTTAAATGTTTGTCCCCCAATTTAGGGACAAAGCAAAGCCAATTGACCTTACCCAAGCATAACCATGGTTATCTCACTCTACCCCCTACCCTTGGGAAAATCTTATAAATAGAAGGCATTTTGAGGCATTATTCATCCACTCCATATCTTTGAATTGCAGCAAAGCTCTGTCAATTTGCATCCATATCACTCACTTATCATTTGTCATTGCTAATTAGCTTAAATTGCTTTGATCATAGTAGATTGTTCATCAAATAGAGCTAGAATTTGATAGAATAGATCTAAATTTGCATATCATATAGCTTAATTCTCATCTTTAGAGTGTCACTAGTGAGGATCATAGCTGAGAGCTTCATTTACCACTTTATTTTAGAGATCCATGAGATGTTGATAGATTAATTATGCATTTGTTAGATTATTTTGCTCTAATTCTTGTTGTTCTTAGTTAATCTTGTAATTTCATGAAGGTGTAAATCACTCACACACAAATGGCGCCCACCGTGGGGCTCTAGGCCTCAAATTTATCATAATTTCCACGTTATTTGCAAAATTTAGGCTAGAATTGCATGATTTTGCTCACTGTTTGCAGGTTACAGGAAAGAAATCACGCCTGCAGTAAAGAGATGTCGCTCGCGGTAATTTAGATGTCACCTGGAGTCTGAACACTCACGCTTCTCAACAGCAGAATCACGCTTCTGGACAAAGAAATCACGCCTGCGGACATTAAATTCTCGCCTCACTTACAAACTTCTGATGCCTTTGGCTATTTAGATGTCGCCTACAAAGAATTAAAAGCCGCGAAAGAGGAATAAGTTTACGCCTGGTGTAAAGGGATTTCACTGCATTTCGCTTTTAATTTGTCGCTTTTATTATTTTAAATGTCACTTTCAGTTAATAAGATGTCGCTTATCTGAGTTAATTTGTCGCTTGTGATAAAGAATTTACGCGTTTGTTTAATTTGATATCGCACTTAATTACTTTAATCTCGCTTGAGCCCCTTTTGGTGACGCTCGCGGTTAAAGTAATTACGTCTTTGTTAAATTAGATATCGCCTTTAGCAAAAGAAATGTCGCCTGGTCTAGCATCTATATTTTATCAGAGTAATTGTTGTTGTCGCCTGTAGTAAAGATTTCACGCGTTTGCTAAATTTAATATCACACTTGACTATTTTGATCTTGCTTGAGCCCCTTTTGGTGACGCTCACGGTTAAAGTAGTCACGTCTTCATTAAATTTGATCTCGCCTATAGTCTGGATAATGTCGCCTGACAGTATTTTCACTATTTTGTCAAAATAAGGACTGTATGCTAACTTCACTGTCATTTTTTTTGTCTCAGGAGCATGGTCTGTCATAAGAAAGTGCAAAAACCAGAGAGAAGACACAACTTAGAGGAGAAATTGATCTCTAAAAGGATAAGGAAAGAAAACCGAGTACATTCTACCTTTGTTCTCAACAATAATTTAGAGAAAGAAGTAGAATTACATGCCAAATACATTGCTGTTGTAGATGCTTACAAACGAAAATATGTCTCATTGAATTGGGAATTTAGTCCTTAAATTTGTAAAAATTTTGCAAGTATTTTGGTAAAAAAAGAATCAAAAGCATAATCAATTATATCATTTTTAGCTTTGATTTTGGTTTCCCCTCACTTTGTTTGTATTGTGCTGACTAACTTGTTGGTGGAGGGAACATTTTGCCAAGGTAAGAGAAGGATTTGGAGAGAAAATGAAAAATCTACTACTTAAAAATGCGCCTAGCCTTTGCTAGCATCGTTTGAGGTATTTTTCTCATCAAGCTTGCACTTCCCTTAAATTGTGGCATTTTCAAAGGTCAAAACATAGTTTAATCATAAAAGGAAAAAAATAAACACTTCAATTCTAAGAACCCCTTTGTCACGGGGTTGAAAAAGAACCAAATTTGATTGTGAGTGTTTGGGATAAGGGAAAAGCAATAGGGATATGCTCTTCACTCTTTGAGTGAATCAAATTCCCAAACTTGCTCTACCAAATCCACTTTTCATGCTTTTCAATGAATATGTTTAAAACTTAGTGGGCTCGCCTCCCGAGATTGCCTTAGAAGGGCCGGTGAGAGGGACAGCCCAAAGTGGGATACACTTGCTTTTGCCGCGAGAATCTGACCCACTATAAAATGAAACGCGGGTATCCTTAATGGGGTACACGATAAAAGGATTTTAGCTCTTTCGAACTTCCTCTAGTAGTCCTAACGGATTGCGCAAAATCATGCTTTTGTGCGTGTGGGAAGCCCCTTAACATAGTTGGGGGATGAAAAGCTAAGATCTCTTTTGAACGGAAAACTTATTACATAACGGTAAAATAGCAAAACTACCTATTAGAGCCATGTTTACGAACCAATTATATGCTAGGTAGATTGTGTGGAAGCTATTCTTGTGTTAAACCTGTGAAAACATTCAAAAATATACACATTAGAGCATTCTAGGGATATGGTACCCAATTGATGTGTGTGTTGAGATTGTTTTTATTTTCAAACAAGATATTCCAAAGTTATTGATCAAAACACCATTAAAAATTTTAAACCATTTAAAATTGATCAAAAACTTTTACCTTATTCCAAAAACAGCTTATCAAGAGAAGAAAGTCAACATACCCTTAAAGTTTGTTCATGCCTGTTATTACAAGGTCACTCTCTATAAGGAAAGCATTACAAACAGACGGGACCTACAACGGAGAAGAGCTCCCATTTCCAAAGAACACTTTCATTACTTCACGAGTGACTGAAAATCCCACTAAGGCAAAGGACATTAACAACATGTTTAGTGGTACCCTAGGAAATATCGATCCTACTAACCAAGGGAACAACATGAATGGGGGCATAGATCCTAATAACAACCAAGGGAACAACATGAATGGAGGTATGGATCTTAACAACAATCAAGGAAATTCTAATAATGGAGGAAGAGATCCTAATTCTCAAGAGGCAAATTCACAAGGCAACAACTTATTTCCTCCTCATAATACAAACTTACCCCCAACTGCAGAAGAAGCCACGATTGAAAGAGCATTAGAGGCAAGACAATGTCCTTATTTCATAGAACTAATGAAAAAGACCATGCTTATGGATAAAGAAAAACACTTCATGGACTTAATACAAACGGGGGTAAAGCTACCTAAAGATTTTGACATAGAGCAATTAAAGCCCAAGGAAATAGAAGACCCTATGGAAGCAATGAGGAAACAATTCAAGGCATTACAAATGGAAATTGACAATTTGAAACAAAATGGGGCTCCTAAGCCTTTCTCTATTGAAACATTATGTCCTTTTCCATTTGATAAGAGTTTGGTCATGGTGCCTTTTCCCATTAATGTAACATTTCCTAAATATGAGAGATATGAAGGAACATCTGACCCACATGATCATCTTTGGGGGTTTTGTGCATTGAGTCTTGAATTCATGCCTGAATCAACCTATTTAATGAGACTATTCCCAAGAAGCTTGGGAGGAACAGCCATGGATTGGTTTTCAAAACTACCATCCGGCATAAAATCCTTTGAAGAGTTAGCATCTAAATTCGTGACTCATTACTCTTATAACATCAAACATGAGGTCACCATGATAACGTTATGTAACACGAAGCAACAAGATGGAGAAGCCTTTCTCACATTCTTGCAAAGATGGAGGACTGCATTTGCTAGATATCCAAGAAGTGTACCGGAGAAAGAAAAAATGGATATCTTTATTAACGGTTTAAGAAGCGAGCTAAATTATAGACTAAGGATGCAATGTCCCAAAACCTTTCAAGATTTAATTGATAACGGAATTACAACGGAAGAAGTGTTGATTAAGAGTGGAGAGTTGAAATTGCACAAGGAAAATAAGAATAACTCTAACTCCAACAACAACAGTACCAACAATAACAACAATCCAAATAAAAGTTGGTACAACAACAATAGCCGTTATGCTGCAAAGAATAACAACAAAGGTATTGTTAATGATGGTGTAGTGGAATCCAGCAACTTGAAGGTGATTCCATTTGCCCTTACAAAGACACCAAATCAAGTGAATAATGCTAATCAAGCATATAATGCACCTTCCAACAACAATAACAATGCCAATAAGAATAATCAAGGAAACAAGGATCAAAACAGCAAGTATGATAAGTATTTGAAGCCCACTCCTGCAAGACACTTTACACCCTTGGGAGAATCACTTGAAACTGCATTAAAGGCTCTCATAGCTAACAATGTTATTGCATTACCCGCTATTAAACCTTATGAACCAGACCACAAGCCGGGTTGGTGGGATGCTAAGCATCATTGTGAATATCATAGGATTCGGGGGCACCCTACAAATGAATGTTTACAATTAAAGAATGTGGTGCAAGACTTGATAGATAATAACATAATCACTGTTGATGGACCCCAAAATAATGAAGATCATACGGCCTTCAAACAACCTTTTTACAAACATGATAAAGGTGAGTCATCAAATGGCAAGAAACAAAGTGCCAATAATCTCAACTTTGCGCCATCATATGATCATATTGTTAATGCTATCATCATTAATGAACAGCCTCAAAAGGAAGCAACAAATGTCATTACAAGAGGGTAGAATTCTAGAATGACTTTACAAGGGATAGTCCCTCAAAACACCAATATCCCACCATCCAACATTGTGGTCAAACAATCTCCTACAGCAGCAAGACCTTATAGTTTGGTGGACCAATTACAACGTACTCCAGCACAAATCTCAATCTTAGAGTTATTGAAGTTGTCACCAAATCATAAAGAGATTTTGGAAAAAGCTTTGGAAGAGACACATGTTTCTACTACCTTAGGGGAAGAAAAGTTTCAAAATATGGTAGGACATCTTGTGGCTCCTCATTGTCTTTCATTTTCAGATCAAGATGACATGTCTATAACTCATCCTCAAAATTTGCCATTACATATAGAGGTTTTGATCGAAAGGCATAGAGTCAAAAGAGCCCTTATTGATGGAGGGGCTGGCCTTAACATATGCACATTGAGTCTTGTAAAATCCTTAGGTCTATCTGAGTCTTGCATTGACCCTACAAAGAAAATCACCATAAAAGCTTATGATGAGGCTGAAAGAGCTTCTAAAGGCATGATTGTGTTGCCCATCCAAGTGGGACCAGTTAAGAAGGAAACCAAATGTCAAGTGTTGGACATGAAATTAACCTATAACATCTTATTGGGAAGACCCTGGATTCATGAGATGCAAGCTGTCCCCTCCACATACCACCAATGCATCAAGTTCCCATACATGGGTGAAGAAATCACAGTTGGAGGAGACTCAAATCCATTTCAATATTGTAATGCACTCAAACCCTTGCATGAATTATACATTCGACATAATCGTGAAGGAGTTGTTCCAAGAATCACCAATGAAGATGCACAAAATCCTCTTCAAGCTAGCTCAACTACATCAACTAAGGGCAAGGAAAAAGTGAGCTACGAGGGTCCAAATGTGATGGAAAGTCCATATGTGGCACCTAAATTGGAAACAGTGATCTACAAACCTACTAAAGAGGAAAAAGAACAAGCTAAAGCAGATCATTACCAATACATGAGTGAGATGATGAACAAATTTGACAAACAATGCAAGATTAGTTCAAAAGGGGTAGGAGAATATTCAGTTTCTCTATTTGACATGCCCATGTCTCCTAAATCACATGGAAAACCCTCAAAAGAACATCTTCCCCATAAGTATAATTCTTATTTTGTGAGGGAAGATAGCAAAGCAACATGGGATAAGGAAGAGGATGATGTCCTCCAATGGCTTTATCATGATGAGGATGGTACCCTAGACACTCCCATGGAAAGAATTCAGCATGTCAATATACAAACAGAACAATATGGGAAAGGATTTGATATTATGCAAAAGATGGGATACAAAGGAAGAGGACCCCTAGGCCAAAGAAATAGAGGATTATTAGAACCTATTGAACCTGTTTGGAGGGCAAGTCATGAAAAATCCGGAGTAGGTTTTCAATATAAGGGAGAAAGTTCAAGTCCAATGCATGATTTTCATCCTCAAATAAATGCATTAGAATCCGAAGGAGATAGTGATGATTCTAGGGATTATGAATGGGATACTTTATCAGATGAGTCATGTCAAGATAAAGAAGTCATTGCTATACATACTTATGCAAAAATCCCAAAACAAGATGCTCCAATTAATGAAGAATCTTCTATTCAAAGGCCTAATATAGAACAAGTATCTAGTAGTGGAGCATGGATAGAAACATTTTGGAAACCTTCAGAGGAGGGAAATTCAAACGTTAGTTTTAACCCGCTTGTGGCTTTTCCCACATTGTTTCCCGTAGAGGTCGATGAGGATTCAAGCGAAGGGGACTTTGACCCTGCTTCCATGGATCATCTTGAGGAAGCGCACATCATAGATCTAAACGATTCAATGTATGAACCCTCAAACGAAGTCATGTCCATAAATCCTATTGATGATACCTTACCCAATAATTCCTTAATTTTGATACATCCAGACCTCATTGATTGGGATCAAACTGAACCACATGACTTACTTTACTTCCCAAATGACCAAGCAACAAACCAATACCTCAATGCGGTTGAACCCTCTTTCACCAACGAACTCAACACGGACATGATGACAACAGCAAGGGTCCAATCTCTTAGTCAAAAAAAAGAAAAAATGAAAAAAAATAAAAAAATGAAAAGTTCTATTGGTGAAAACTCAACTGTGGCACCATTAGAACCAAAAACAATGAAAATAAAAGACGTTTCTTTTGGTAAAAACCCAACTGTGGCACCATTAGAAGAGAGATTGGACACTTTGCCTGAACATGAAGAAGAACGGTCATCTATTCTTATAGAACCAACAGAAAAAGTTAACATTGGTACAGAACTAGAGCCAAAGGTTGTACACTTGGCTGCATCACTTACATCTATTGAAAGAGAGGACTTTATCAAATTCTTCCAAGAACAACAAGTAAATTTTGCATGGTCATATGCCGATATGCCTGGATTGGATCCGGATTTCATAATGCATCATCTGAATGTTAGACCCGGAGTTAAACCTGTGAAGCAAAAAATAAGGAAAATGCACCCACATGTGGCTCTTCTAGTCAAGGCAGAATTGGAAAAATTGTTAAAGGTGGGATTCATAAGAACAATAGCATATGTTGATTGGATCTCTAACATTGTGCCAGTTACTAAGCATGATAAATCTATCCGTGTGTGTACGGATTTCAGAGATTTAAACCTTGCATGTCCCAAAGATGACTTCCCATTGCCAAGCATTGATACCATAGTGGATTTGATAGCAGGTCACACAATGTACTCATTAATGGATGGATTTAGTGGCTACAACCAAATCAAGATTGCTCCCGAAGACCAAGAAAAGATAGCATTTACTTGCCCTTGGGGTACTTTTTGTTGGAATGTTATGCCCTTCGGTTTAAAAAATGTTGGAGCTACATATCAAAGGGCCATGACAACTATTTTCCATGACATGATGCATACTTTTTTAGAAGATTATGTGGATGACATTCTAGAAAAATCCCACAATAGAGAAGAGCATTTACAAATCCTAAGAAAAATATTCATTCGGTTAGAACAATTCAAAGTTAGACTAAACCCAAAGAAGTGTGCCTTTGGTGTCCAATCCGGCAAGTTATTGGGTTATATAGTGTCAGCAAAAGGCATTGAAGTTGATCCTGAAAAAGTACAAGCAATTCTAGAAATGGAGATTCCAAGAAATATTAGCCAAATGAGGTCACTACAAGGAAAGATTCAATCAATAAGGAGATTTATCTCTCAATTAGCAGAAAAGTGTCACTCCTTCACCAGATTGTTACACAAGGACACTACATTTATGTGGGATGAAGAATGTGATAAGGCCTTTGCTACTTTGAAGACTTATTTGATAAACCCACCTATTCTTATGTCACCTATCAAAGGTAAAGAACTGTTGTTATACATATCAGCCACAGAAAGGTCTCTAGGCATATTGTTGGCACAAGAAGATGAGCAAGGAAAAGAAAGGGCAATCTACTATCTTAGTAGAACCTTAATAAAATATGAACTTAATTATACATTCATGGAAAGAGCATGTCTAGCAGTGGTTTTTGCATCTCAAAAACTAAGACATTATATGTTGATGCATAAGATCAAATTAATTGCCAAGATTGATCCTCTCAAATACTTACTAAGTAAAACTGCCTTAACAGGTAGAATAGCAAAATGGGTCATGATCCTAAGTGAATTTGACATTGAATATGTTGATAGAAGAGCAATTAAAGGACAAGTGATAGCAGATCACTTAGCAGATAACCCAAGGGAGTCTACACAAACCATGCAAATTGAATTTCCAGATGCAGAAATTGTCAACATAGAAGCAAAGACATGGAAGTTATATTTTGATGGATCTTACACACAAGGAGGTTCTGGAGCAGGTATATTATTGGTTACTCCTCAAGGATACACCATTCCAAAGTCTTATAAACTCTTATTTCCATGCACCAATAACATAGCAGAATATGAGGCATTAGTCATTGGCATCAAAATGGCTTTAGAATGGAGTATTGCAGAATTACAAGTGTATGGAGATTCCCAACTCATAATCAATCAGGTTAATAATGAATACAATACTAAGGACATAACATTGATGAAATATAAAACCTTGATTGATGGATGGAAGAAGTACTTTGCTTTGATCACATTTGAACAGATTCCAAGAGAAAAGAATAGAGCAGCAGATGCCATGGCTACCTTGGCTTCATTGTTACAAAAACCAGATCAAAATGAGAAGTATGAGTTCTTGGTGGAAGAGTTGGTAAAACCGGCATTTAACCTTCCTGACACCCAAATTGTTGCTCTTTTACATGGACATGACTCTCCTTGGTATGGACCCATCTATACTTACCTTAAAGACCAAGTACTCCCCATAGACCAAACTCGTGCCCAAAAACGTAACTTCATACGCCAAGCCGCTCGTTACCTAATCCTTTCAGACACATTGTATCGTAAGGGTCTTGATGGGACGTTACTTAGATGTCTAGAGGAAGAAGAGTCTAAGTTAGCTTTACGCGAGGTCCACGAAGGCATTTGCGGGTCACACTCAAGCGGTTTTAATCTAGCTAAGAAAATCCTTCGTCTAGGGTACTTTTGGACAACATTAGAAAAGGATGCTTGTCAATTTGTGAAGACATGCAGCAAATGTCAATATCATGGTAATATGATACATGCACCGGCTCAAGAATTACACCCATTCATTACACCATGGCCTTTTTATCAATGGGGTTTTGACTTGATTGGAATCATATATCCTCCATCTTCTAACGGACACAAGTATATCATCACAGCAACAGAATACTTCACCAAATGGGTGGAAGCAGTTCCATTAACAACAGCAACCGGCAAACAAATTTCAATGTTCATTTTGAACCACATAATTTGCCGCTATGGTATTCCACATGCCATTATCACGGATAATGGGAAACAATTCAAAAATTAGGATATTGATGAACTTTGCATGACATTTCACATTACACATCATTCATCATCCATTTATTATCCACAAGGCAATGGACAAGCTGAGGCAACAAACAAAAATATCCTCAAAATATTAAAAAGATCAGTTAACAAATCAGGAAGAGATTGGCACGTGCAAATAAATCCCGCACTATGGGCTTACAGAACTAGTATCAGAACACCTACAGGAGCCACCCCATTCTCTTTAGTCTATGGAACCGAAGCAGTTCTACCATTAGAAGTTGAAATTCCATCTCTACGGATTTCATTAAGAGGATTGATCACTGATGAGGATTATAGGATTGCCAGACTACAACAATTGGAATTGTTAGAGGAACATCAGACTCAAGCTTATGAGCATTTAAAAGTTTATCAAAACAGGATTGCACACAATTACAACAAACACATCAAACCAAGAACTTTTCAAGTAGGAGACTTGGTACTAAGAGAAAATCCCAAAAATCAAGTTGAAAGGGAAAAGAAAGGAAAGTGGGAAGCTAATTGGATAGGCCCATTTGTGATAGTGTCATCCTTTGGAACTGGAACATATAAGTTATCAGATTGTAATGGTGAAGAATTACAAGAACCCATAAATAGCATTCATTTGAAGAGATTCTACACCTAAAACAGATGAAAGAGTATAAAGAGTATCAGATGAGAGAGCATTATAATTATTGTACATAATTGAAAATGGAAAATACCAAAAACATTTGAAAATGGAAAATTCAAAAATATTGGAAAAGAAGAAAGATCAAAAACAGTGGAAAATTGAGCCTGAAGAAAGCAAAAACATTTGAAAAACTATCTCTTGGTGAAAACCTAGCAAATAGGCGCCAAGGTGATAATGAAAAATACGAAAAAAAGAAAAAAGAAAAAAAGAAAAATATAAAAAGAAAAAAAGAAAAATATTATAAAAAAAAAAATAAAAAAAAGAGAAAAAGTGCCTTGGTGAAAACCTAGCAAATAGGCGCCTCGATAGCAAAAAAAAAAAAAAGAGAATACCCAAAAGTGAAAACTTGGTAACAAGCACTTTTGGTTCCCTTAAGTCATTTCCTTCCTAGCCACATGTGTATATAATGCATCTCATCATCCCATTTGTCTAAACCTTCATTGCATCCGTCATTTGTACATAGTCATAATAACAGTTTGTAGCACCATCCTTTGCATTGCCTAAAGTTGTCAAAATTGATACATCAAATACTTGGGGGCAGCATAAACGGATTGGAAAGTGGGTACCTCAAAAAGGATTCATATGAACAACATTCAGTCACAAGCAGAAAGGGATTAACATTTTCAGAAGAGAGATCAGATTTTTGTAAACCTTTGATTGATAACGAAAAAGTTGACTACCACAACAAAATCCTTGAAGCCTAAATTGACTTATTATTCAGGATTAAAAATCAAAAATCATGTCATGATCAAACACTTGGAAATATATTTTGTTGAAGATCAGAAAACAATGCAAAACACTTAGATAGATTCTTTTGAAAAGTTGGTTAAAAATCTGTTTACTTACATTCATTCAATTTGTATCAAGTCTTTTTAGCTCATCAATGATGTTTCGACTAGATTGGCAATGATGGAGACATGATATTTTTCTTGACTATGAAGTGACTGTTTGGAGGAAAATTCATTGCCTTATGAGAATTCATCTAAAGACATGGTCATCAAAGAACCATCGAGGATTATCTTATAAAACAATGAGTTAACCTTTGTTTGTTTACGCAACCGGATACCTTGGATATTTAGATTCTTCATATCTAAATGACAAAATCCACTTGCAACATAGAATCCGACAAAATCGGTATTCGTACTCTCATGATTTTTTTGAAATCAGTGATAGTCGTATCGATGAGACCGATGGGAAAGAAAAACGGAGGTTACCATATGAGCAGTAAATAAAAAGCGATATTCATATCATCATGTCAGTGGGCAGTGGTGATTGTATTGACTTTCCAGTCCCAAGTGCTCAATGATGAAAATATATCCTCAAGGCATTTATTTGCTAAAAGCTAGTGACACTTAGCTGCATTCATAAAAAGGTTAAATGCATTCTCATGTTAGATTAATTGCATGTGCATTTTTCCCAAGGGTTTTATTTTCGCATCAAAAAGGGGGTACATGACATCATTAACAGGGTTAAATCAACAAGGACAACATCATTTCAACATCATCTTTTCTACAAAAAAATAAAATAAAAATGAGATTATACTTTTTGCATTCATTCCATATCATTAATCATTACATAGATATTATCAAAGAAAAGAAGGAAATAATCATTTACATGTGCATACATACAGATTGCATACATGAGAAATAACATATCAAAACTGCATCCATACATGAAGAAGAAATGCATCCATTTATCTATATCATACATAAGATACGTTGCATCCATAGCCAATATCCATCCAAAAACAAATGCATTAGATAAACACATATAGCAGCATCTAAAGGAAATCTCATATATCATCAAGTAAAAGTAGGAAAGATCATAAATGTTCTCATATCACACGTCTACTCATAACTCAATATATCAAGTATAACAATGATGTCATAAAACTCAACTCTATAATCGCCCATCAACAGGGGCATCAATGTCAAATAAGTGTCAATGTACAACTGGAAAGGTGACACCAAGGTCACAAGACTATGGTACAATATCAAGTATCTCAACATCAGTACATAAATGATCAATAAGAGCACTCATAGCTCATCTCTCGTCACCACTGGGAGGAGGTCCTGGAGGAGGCTGTGGAGGAGGCTGTGATGGAGGCTGCTGAGGAGGTGTCTGACCAACCATAGAAACAAGGAGAGGAACCAAGGGAGCCAAACCTGATACCAACTGCTGAATCATAGACGACATCTGTGACACCTCTGTCCGTAATGCTCCCACATCTGCTCGTAGCTGGGTAGTACTAGAACTCTCTCCAACCTCATAGGTACTCTGAAGATCACCTGTATCTATAGGAGCTTTTCCTCGATCACGGGAAAAAGCTGCTGGCATCTGCTGTGCACCTGTATCCTGACCATCCACGGTAGCCTGCTGTAATCCTGCTCCCGTATCCTATCCTGTACCTAGATCCTGTCTAGCAGCCCTCACATGATCCTGACGATCTATCCTCTGTCTCTGTGCTACTGCAGGACGAGGAGGAGGAGGTGGTGCCTGTACCTGTGCATCTCTCGCTCGTCCTCTGAGCCTAATCACTGCCCTACCTCGGGGTCTACCTCTGTGTCTCCTCCCATCACCATCATCATCTCGCCCAGGCACTGGCTCTGCAGGGTCTGTAAATCGAGGCATCGGATGCTCCATCAACCAAGCTAGATACTCCTGTGTGACTCCGGCATCTCTGATGTGTAACCTCATGTCCCAATCCATATAACCCAGTAATGATATCTGCTCTATAGCATCATCATATGAAGGCATGTGACCCCAAGTAGCACGCTCTGCACTAGAATGAGCATATACTGCAGATCCCTGAGGCATAGGCTGAATCCGCCCAAACTGTCGTAGTACTCTCCCTGCCAAGAATCTCTCAAGAACAGAGTCGATCCTACCGATCATCCATCGAGGAGCAAACATATATGGTAACTCCAAGCTATCCTCTCTCCAATCCTCGACCTCAACATATGGTCTCCAATAGACCTCATCCATGTCATCAATCTGCCGTCGCCAATACTCCAAGTGACCCAAGTGATGCTGTGTCACCATACCAGTATACTGCCATGCAAAAGGATATCCTGGAGGACGATCTCAATCTGATATAGGATGACTGACTGGTAAGTGCTCCCATATCCACAACTGTAAAATATGAATCCCAGCAGATAATGAGGCTGATCTCCTGTAAACCACCTCATGAAGATCGTGATAAAGCTGTGCCAGCACACAAGATCCCCAGTCAAAGCGTCGAGGATGATGTAGCAAATCCTCGATAATCCTGCCCCATCCCACTGAAAATCTGTGACCTCGCCGATCAGGTAATAAAACACCACCAATGATAGCACCTAATAATGCTGGTAAAACAGGAAATGAGGCAAACTGAGGCCATAAGATACAATCATCACCAATAGACGGATCTCCGAATACTCATCGACAATATGTCTCGTCATAGACTGCATCATAATATACTATCTCTCCATGAGTCGGGATCCGTAGCAATCTGTAAACATCCTCAGGTGTAATAGTCATCTCGCCCTGTGGTAGCCAAAATGTGTTTGTCTCAGAGTGCCAACGCTCTGCGACAGCAGTAATCAAACCTCGGTTCATCTGGAACCGAGGAAGCTCTAGTACGCATAGTAAACCGCAGCGCCTAATCACTCACCTCTCGACGTCAGTCAACTGGGTCCTAAGCTCCATCACCCAGTGTGGTACAGTCCGAAGGTACAGCACAGGGACATCCTCCTGTTTAATCAAAACAAGGGAATCACATGAGTAACTTACTATCAGGAAATCAAACAATCAATCATAGTCATCAATTTAAATATACCTATCAGACTTACCAATCCTAACTCTAAGCATTGAGGAAGGACGATCCTAGTTTTATGTCTCTAAGCATTTGAGCATAAAATGAATGGACGTTTAGATCCATGATCTATCATTCGTGATGAAGATTGATTAACCTTATTCTTCGATATTATAGTTACCTATGTCCTAATTCGTTGTTGAAATCAAACAAAGGGAATACCCTAACTAAACATTCGATTGAATTCATTGACGTGATCGATATCAATCAAGTTGACGCAATCGAGCAATCAGACGTCCTAGAAAAGTTTCAAATAAACAAATTTTTTACTTACGCGACTTTTCTTTCTGGCGTCATTTCTTTTACCAGAGGCGACATTTCTTTGTTTATACGCGTGATTTTATTCATCCGCGTGACTTAATTTCACGCAGGCGGTATAAGATTTTCCGCAGGCGACATCTTATTATCACGCGACACCTGATTAAAATGATTAAACCCTAAGCGACATTAAATTATCCTTAGGCGATACAAGATTTTCTAAATGCGTGAGAATACCTAAGGGAGGCGACATCAAATTTACTGAAGGCGACATTTTAAATTTTCAGGCGATATTAAAATGCACGGAGGCGACATTTCTTTTCACGAACGCAGAATTAAAATTTTTAAAAGCATTAAATAAGGTCATAAATGCAACTTTAAAGACATGAGGAAAATTTGAATGACATACCGGAGGACCATTGGTCGCTCTCCGACTGAACCGGCGCGCTCTCTCAAACCGATGCTCGCGATGTGGGACCACCATCGTCTCCAAAAGGCTAAAATCAGAGCTCAAAATCTCAAGAAGGAACGGTGCAAATGAATAGTAAAATGAGGGGTTTACCCTATTTAAGGTGAAATTGGTCCTCATAAACACTTAAAAAATGCACTTTGAACCTATTATAGGACATTTTCATTAATCGGGGCATGAATCAAACTTGATTATTTCTTTCAAACGGTATCAGAAATCAAAACATATTCCAACTACTTAAAAATCTTTTAAATCAAGGACTCAATATGTTTTATTTCTGAGGGGGCATCAGAGTATCAAATTGGCATCACATCAAAAATAGTTATCAGTGGGGCATATCATATCATATCGCATCATATCAAGATATCAGTATCATATCATATCAATTTCATATCAGGAGGCAAATCAATTGCATATCAGTATCATATCATATCATTATCATATCAGCAATCAATTAACCCAGGACCTTTATCAATCAACCCAAGACCTTTATCAATTAACCCAGGACCTTTATCAGTGAACCCAGGACCTATCATCAAACCAGGACCCATATCATATCAGTATCATATCAGAGGCATTAGAATCATCGTCATCAGGAAGTACATCAATCAGAACGATCAGAGGAATATCAGAATCAAGAACTGAATCAGATCATCATACTAAGGGAATCTTTGAATCGGTGTTCTTCGCACATCGACTCAAAGAGGGGCATTTGTAGACATGAAAAATTGGCAAAGGCTTAAATCGATCAAAAGGTGCATCAAATCATCAAAATAGCATGAAAAATCAATAAATGGAACAAAGGCAATTCAAATCAAAGGAAAATTTAATTAAATGATTAAATGATTAAATAAAGCTTGAAAAGGGGAAAAACACTAAGAAATTGATTAAATTCAATTAATGACATAGTTGTTGAAATGAAAAATCAAAATGAACCTCTTACCCTTCATGGCTAATTTAATTACTTTAATTAATTAATAAATATGAAATTCTCTTAACAAAGCAAAAAAGGAGACAAAATGGACACAAATCACTCACTTTTGTTGAAATGGTCCAGCCTTTTGAAACCATTTAAATGTTTGTCCCCCAATTTAGGGACAAAGCAAAGCCAATTGACCTTACCCAAGCATAACCATGGTTATCTCACTCTACCCCCTACCCTTGGGAAAATCTTATAAATAGAAGGCATTTTGAGGCATTATTCATCCACTCCATATCTTTGAATTGCAGCAAAGCTCTGTCAATTTGCATCCATATCACTCATTTATCATTTGTCATTGCTAATTAGCTTAAATTGCTTTGATCATAGTAGATTGTTCATCAAATAGAGCTAGAATTTGATAGAATAGATCTAAATTTGCATATCATATAGCTTAATTCTCATCTTTAGAGTGTCACTAGTGAGGATCATAGCTGAGAGCCTCATTTACCACTTTATTTTAGAGATCCATGAGATGTTGATAGATTAATTGTGCATTTGTTAGATTATTTTGCTCTAATTCTTGTTGTTCTTAGTTAATCTTGTAATTTCATGAAGGTGTAAATCACTCACACACAACTACAGATAGAAAAGGTTTGCCTGTTAGGGCTACAAGTTTTGATCACTTCTGGTGATCTTACCCTATTAGGAGTAACATGTTAGATCAACTAGATCTACCTAGTTATAGGATTTTAACAACATTATTGAAGTGTGCACTCGGTTAAGAGATTTACATAAGACTGTTAAGTCTACTCTATTAAGAGATTTATCCAAAAACTCTATTACAATTTTTAGAAAGCAATAGGCAATTATCTACTAATTGACAACTCAATTGTCTGATACAGATCTATAAGTTCTGAATATATTTCTCCTTTACTGTGATGAAGCTCTGCTTTGAACTACTCAGTAGCCTTCTTTGATTCTGCTTAATCTGATATCCTCTACAATCTGTTTTGTTAACTGATAGACTTGAAGTTAGGAAAGTGCTTCAAGTTTCTCCTTGAGTCATATATTTGTTCTCGCATCAGTTCACATCACAAATGATGTAAACATACATTTATATAGAGATCTGCTTTTGCCGCTTTAACAAAATTAGGTTACACAACTTAGTCATAACCCTAAGATCTACGGTGTACAAAAATGACCTAGATCAAACTATTACATAAGATATACATTGCATTTAATGAATATCATAACAATAAATATTCATCGATCTTGGTAAAACATTTTTTGATATGTTGTAACCATTTGCATAGAAGAATGTGCCATTTCAGATTACTATGATGTTTTCTATGATCCTCGGTAAACACTGTATAAACTGCTCGGTGTATACTGTGACGCTCGGTGTTTACTGTCTGTCGGTGTCGGTGATGTTGTTGCTCGGTAAACTATGTAGTGCTCGGTGTGTAAGCTTTACCGACTAGTTTGTCTTGCTTCTAGTTACCGATTTGCTCAATGTAAGTGATCGATCGATATCTTTGATAACCGTTGATACTAATGATAACCTTGAATGCTCAATAGAGATAACAATCTCCCCCTTTGGCATTAGTATCAAAACTCAAATGTATATAGACAAAAATTTTCTAAATATAACTTATATCTCTACCATATACATATATGCTTATCAAAATTTCTAAGTACTCCCCCTCGGTGCATACTCCCGGTTAATATGTAGTATACATAGCATCTATGTACATATTTATTTGGCATGTTGACATATACATTGCTTTCCCCCTTTTTGATAGTAATGCCAAATACAAAAAAATTTAACAGTATACACACATTTTGTCAAAAATATGCGAGTGGGTTTTCTTTACTAACTCTAAGAGGTTTTCCCATTCATCTTTCAAGTTGGTGAGAGCAATGTTCTCAAGACCGACTTGTGCATGCATGTCAAAGATGTTATCCAACACATAAATTTATGGTGTTGCAACAAGTTGTTCTGCTTTGACAATGTGTGCCTCAAAAATTTTCAAGTATGGCAGGAGTTATATCTGTAACTCAGTGACCTGATTAGTTATGTGCTCTTCTCATTTCTTTAAATCTTCTATTAACCGCTGGAGTTCCTGAACTCAGTGAATGTGCTTTGAGAAAGCATTTGGCTCGATTATAGCTGCAGTTGTACTGACCTTGATTTCTGCTTCCAGTCCTTTTATCTTTCCACTGACTTCAATAGTGAAGGTGTCTATAGTACAAAGCTTTAGTAAGAACTGACAAATTAGCTGGGTGATAGATTTTATCTCAGTGATTACCTCAGATAAGTTGACCTTCTTAATTGCCACTTCTTGGCAAATTTTATCTGCTAGTTTATTTTGTATCCTTGACTCTACCCTTTCTTCAATCCATTTGTCTGCATCGGTATCTGGGGCATTGATCTTCTCTATTAATATAGCAAGTTGATCTATGATGGGAGTATCTTCATCAATATTTAACTCAGGTACTACCTGTTGTAGGATATCCCTCACATCTGCTAGAATTTCTTTTCTTTTAGTTTCTTTCTTCAACTTCTCTTGAGCTTCCTTCCCTAAACATAATTCCCCATATTTGCTTAGTTCTTCAGGGCTTAGGGTCCTCGAGTCACACTCAGGAATAATTATCACTTCATCTAGAGTGACCGACCCTTTTTCCTTTCTTTTTCTTCTTCTTCTTCTCTAATACTAATGGTGATTTCTTTTCAATAACATCAAGAGTCTTATCTCCAGTCTTCGAAGTATCCTTCCTGGTTGACACACTCTCCTCCTTCTTCTGCTCCTCGATGGCTATTATCTCAGTTAATGGAGTGGGAGCCTCAGATGTGGTGTCGATTGGGAGAACCTTGGTTAAATTTGTCTCATCTATGAGATTTGTCTCGGTGGAAAGTGCGTCTATTTTCTTAGGCTCGTCTGTCTCTATAGGTTTCTTTGTTTCTTGTACCCTTGTGGTGTCATTGTGTTGCTCGAGTTCTGAGCCGCTGGGTTGTTCCTGTGAAAGAATTTATACTGATTTTGCAAGTACAGGAAGCTCACCTGGTAATGATGTAAATGTACATTCAGTGACTTGAGCCTCATCTTGAGTATGTGCAGGTGCAATGTTTACATCCTCATCATCCTTGTCATCAGGATCACCATTTGTGATGTCCTCAATGAGTACATCATCATCGATTTTCTTCTTTAGTTGGATCTCTACTGGATCCGGTGCATCCCGTGAAACATTTATTTCTTCCTTTTGCTCGGTGATATCAATTACCTTGATAACTGATATACCGGTATCCTTTGACTTCTTTGTTGTGTCATCATCAATATAAATACCTTTACCTTCAGAATCTTGTCTCTTCTTAGATAGGTTTAAGAATGCCTTTTGCTCAGCTTTTTCTCTGGCCTCAAAAATAGATCTCCATAGAGAATCGCCAATCTCATCTACATCTACCATGTTCTCATCTAGTATTGTCATGGCCCGGTGCTTTACCATAAATCTTGCTTGATAGTTAGCCACGTGTTCATCAATTTTTGGTATACTGAGATGTGGGGCTGCCCGAACTAGAGATCTTTCTCTCTTTCTTTTCTCGGTTTCAAGTGCATAAGCCCACTTTCGATTTATCCTGTCATCCAACTCCTTCAGTAATGAACATGCAAATTCCAATGGAACTCACTTGAATTTTATCATCATTTGGATGACTGCCTCTTCTATCTTGGTTTGATCCTCAGTTGACATATTGTCAAATTTGCCTATTTCTGGATCAACAAGGTCTCCGTTCTCAATTATAACTTCAATGAATTCATCTATTGACCTTACCTTGTTGCTGACCACCTTGAATTGATTGATTTCATCTTCATTTTCAGTGTCATCAAGGTCTTCTCTACCTCTTATTAGTCTTCTCCTTTTCTTCAGTGCTTTAGCTGCAACCTTGGATCCTTTCTTTGCATAAGTCTTAGTCGGTGTAGCTACTTTTCATTTTATTACCTTTTTTGCTTACTTCTTTTGTGGTGGTGAAGCTATAGTCGATGATCTTGTCCTTATACCTTCTTGTACTGGTAACTGCTTCTTCTTAGGAACTTTGGGAGGAGGAACCGATGTGGGATCTTTTTCTTCTTCAGACTCGGTCTCCTCACTATCATATGGCTTTTTAGCTAACATTAACTGACCTTTGGTTGCATGTTCAACTGGTGTCTCCTCAGATGAGTCAAAGACATCTCCAAATCTAGCAGTAAGATCTTTCTTCATCTTCTTTTCCCTTCTAGACATTTTACTGATCTCTATGCTTGTAGTGATTCTAGATTTGGCCTCTTCATATGTTTCGAACCTAGTAGCAGTGGGGTCTTTTGGTAATGCAAGAAGTGCATTAATATATTTCAATGTGAAATCATGGTTCATTTCATAACCCATAGGTGCCAACCATTTTGATCTAGGTTCAACTACTCTTATCATAGAATGATCTGTGTCTACTACAAAACAAATGTTTGTCTCAAATTTTTCAACTAACTCCTTGGAATTCTACTTCTTTGATGCATTTTGGTCTAAAATTCTTTGAAGCATGCATCAAATTCTATATTTAGTTTACCTCCTAACTTACTTATCATCTTGGTAATCTATGCAGTTATTGGTTTATTTGTTGTCCAATTTACTTTACTAACGCCAGGTACAAACTTTTGTTGATAGAAAAATATACAAACAAGTAGTGATCCAAACTTACATGTGTTTGACTTCTTTGACCTTATAGTCTTCATGTTTTCCTGTAGTTGATGTAACAATACCTTAGAAAGATCAACCTGGTGATCTTTCTCCACAATTTTGTATGCCATGTCTACTACATTGCAGGGTACGCTCTTAAGTCTGCTCGATTGAAATATTTTGTACCCAATTACATGTGTTGTGAACTTAACTACTGGGTCTTTGATCGATGAAATTTTCAGTGCTTGATCATCCCATTAAGCTCCAGTGTTCTTCTCAACATCAGGTCATGATGAACTATGAAAGGCTTTTGCCTTGTCGGTTGTAGGGAAGCCAATAACCCTACTAATCATTTTCTTAGTGACCTCTATTGGTTTATCCAGCCATAATTTTCCATCATGATACCTACTCAATATGATTCTGATCTAGTTTGTCTTAAATGAATGTGGATAGTATGTGACACACGATAACCCTGATTCCTCAATCTTCTTGTATTCTTGTTTTAATTTTCCATCAGTTCCACAGATTAGTTGATGTGCTACAATAGTTTCAAAGTCTCCTACTTCTCCAATTTTGCAATGAATATACGCTCTTACGTCTTCTTTCAATAAAACCCTATCTGGTATGCTTGAGAAAGAACCCATTGAATCTATTTGTGATGCGACCTTGGGATGTGGCTTGAGCTTAGGTTCGTCAAAATTTTCCCTTACAATCAGATTAACTTCTTCCTCGACACTTTGTGATTTTCTAGTAGATGATGTAGATGCCATAAATTGATTTAGGGTTTCGGCTAGCAGCAAGTTGATAAAGTGTACGATAGCAAATGAACTTACTCAGAGTCTTCGAAGAGGGATGTTGGTTCGATCTACAGTAGCCTTGAATCCTTTTGAAAATCTTTTAGCTCAAACTCTTCTCTGTAAAATCTTCGCTCTTCAAAATCACAATGTAAAAATGAACTTTGTTTCCCATGTATTTATAGACTTTTCAATATTCCCGCTCAAACTTTCATGCATTTAATGCTTGACCTAACTTTCAGTACATAAAATCTGTCAACTCAGTGATGATAACAATTTACTTGTCACTCGGTTAACATAGGATTTCTCTATTGGTTTGCACTGTTGTCCGATTAACCTTGTGTAGTGATTATCGACAAGTAACCAACTCTCGATCTCTCTTTTACCAACTATATAACATTGTTAGCTCATAACATATAAACCATAATGCATCTTTATTCATGCTGATTTGGTATTTGTACATCATGTATAAGGAACTGTATGTAAAATATGATCATTTTGAAATGTCAGTCCCATACATACCTATATCACCTTAAGTGGAGGTACTGATGTCACCCAATCTAGTGGATAAGGTTTCACCGACAACATTACTTGACTCAACATTCTCATTAGATGCCTTCTTCCACATAGTGTTCCTTAACTTTGTGATATTTGCAATAGTGTATCCACTCTCAAATACATGATCTTCCTTTGGTACTCGATCTCTATAGTCCTTTCTTAAATGACTGACTTTATGACAGTGCATACATGCCATTCTAGTGCTTGTCCAGCTTCTTGATTGTCTAATCCATCTCTTTCTGTAACAATTTGCAGCAATGTGTCCATATCTACCACAAGTAGTATAGTTAGCCCATGTATTATAATCCCAAACATAAGAATTACCTTGTCTCTTTGGTTGATATGACTTTCGTTGTGTTTTCTACTTAGGAGTCCATACTTGTTTCATCTTAGCCTTACACTCTCGTGCAATGTGTCCATGTTTATTACAAGTATAGCATATTTTCTCCATAGTAGTATTGTTAGCAATATCATTCTCTTTAGCTCTACACTCATAAGCTTGGTGTCCAAACTTACCACAATAACAACAATATCCATTGAATTTAGGAGTGACAGGAGGTTTACCTTGTGGTTTGCTTCTACACACATTAGATGTATGTCCCAGTTTTCCACAGTGATAACATGTCAACGCTTTAGGTTTTTTACTTTGATTGTTGTTGACTTGTTCATCTTGTTGTGATGATTCTCCTTCGCCGATATAGCCTATCCCAGCTCTACTCCCAAATCTTCTTTGATTAATCAGAAAGTCATCAATCTTCTTAGAATTATCCTCAACCAATTTCTTCATTTCATTATGTTGCTGCTGAGTTTTCACTTCATTCCTCAGCTTCTCATTCTCCTCTTTGAGTCTTGCAACTTCTTCAAGGTTTCTTGACAATTCTCCATTTACTTGGTTTACTTCTTGATTCACAGTCATCATTTGATTAGATACTTGGAAGTGATGATCAATGAGTCTTTGTATTTCATTTTCTTTTGCTTGAAGTTGTTCAGTCATTTGTCTTTGATCATCAATAGCGAGATTTCTTTCTTGCTCGGCTTGTCTAGAATTGTTCATATCTCAACCATTCTCACCATCTGAGATTCTTGACCGATTTGCAGTGCTTTCACATGATCAATTAAGTGTTGATTCTTTTCAGACAAATTAGTGATTATACTTTCAAATCCATTAGAGATGCTTCTAGAACTAGATCCAATATGCTCAAACATATCATCAATTGCTTCTTCATGGTAACCAATCTCATTTTGTAGAATAGCTAGGTTCTCCCTTTCAACCAATAATTTCTTCAATCCTTCCTTGGCTTGCTTGTACTGTTCAATAAACATCTGCATCTGAATCTTCTGATTCTCAATAGTCTTATCAAGCTTATATCTCTCCATGTCTTAGATATTTACCCTTCAGTGGTTAAATTGTTCAACAAGAGAACTATGCTCTAATTCCAATTGTTGGAATTAGGAGAGATAGGTACTGAGAGGGGAGGGGTGAATCGGTGCCTTCAAAAACTTTACTTGTAAACCTTTTAGATCTATGACTATAAACAATGATAACCTTGCAAAATAACTTGTATCTAATTGCATGTATCAATCATCCATTTAACTTATGAAAGTAAACAATATGAAATCAAAATAGAAATCACATAACACAAGTATTTTGGCAACACAGAAACCCTTGTTAGAAGGTAAAAACTATGGTGAGGATGACACCCACAAATTCTTCACTACTACAGATAGAAAAGGTTTACCTGTTAGGGCTACAAGTTTTGATCACTTTTGGTGATCTTACCCTGTTAGGAGTAACATGTTAGATCAGCTAGATCTACCTAGTTATAGGATTTTAACAACACTAATGAAGTGTGCACTTAGTTAAGAGATTTACATAAGATTGTTAAGTCTACTCTATTAAGAGATTTATCCAAAAACTCTATTACAATTGTTAGAAAGCAATAGGCAATTATCTACTAATTGACAACTCAATTGTCTAATACAAATCTATAAGTTCTGAATATATTTCACCTTTACTGTGATGAATCTCTACTCTGAACTGCTTGGTAGCCTTCTTTGATTCTGCTTAATCTGATATCCTCTACAATCTACTCTGTTAACTAATAGACTTGAAGTTAGGCAAGTGCTTCAAGTTTCTCCTTGAGTCATATATCTATTCTCGCATCAGTTCACATCACAAATGATGTAAACATACACTTATATATTGATCTGCTTTTGCCGCTTTAACAAAATTAGGTTACACAACTTAGTCATAACCCTAAGATCTACGGTGTACAAAAATGACCTAGATCAAACTATTACATAAGATATACATTGCATTTAATGAATATCATAAAAATAAATATTCCTCAATCTTGGTAAAATATTTTCTGATATGTTGTAACCATTTGCATAGAAGAATGTGTCATTTTAGATTACTATGCCATTTTTTGTGATCCTTGGTAAACACTATATAAACTACTCGGTCTATATTGTGATGCTTGATGTTTACTGTCTGTCGGTGTCGGTGATGTTGTTGCTTGATAAACTGTGTAGTGCTTGGTGTGTAAGCTTTACCGACTAGTCTGTCTTGCTTCTAGTTACCGATTTGCTCAATGTAAGTGACCGACCGATATCTTTGATAACCTTTGATACTAATGACAACCTCGAATGCTCAATAGAGATAACACCATCTTTTGCACTTATTTTTGTATCAATGGCTCGATGATTGGATTTACAGGTCTTTGTCGCTTATGAAATGTCTTAGCATCTAGTTTCAAGGGTATATTATGTGTGATAACTTCTGGATTATAAGTCTTGAGATCTTCATAGCTCCATGCTATGACATCCTTATATTCTTTCAATAGTTGAATCATACATTCTCTCTCTTCATCAATAAAAACTTTTTTAATTTTAAAATACCTAGTTTCCCCTTCGATGCCTAGGCTATAAGTATCGTAATCATCTCTTCCTTCTTCAAGTGCTGATCTTTTCCCTCTGGCTGACTCATATTTATAAAAAATTAATTCAAGAGAAACCATCCCCTCAGGGATGGCATTAGTTTTTGAACTCATGATCTTGTCTTCCTCTTCTTACTAGGGTTCCCCCTATGGTCCATCATCAATGATTTTCTTCTCAAATACTCCACTATACATGATGAACTCAAGGATATTCTGATCATCCTAAAAGACTTGTAAGTTCATTATATTATCTGGGATAGTTGGGGCCAAAACCAACTCAAATAAAAATCTCTTCAAATTGATTTTCTCTGTAGGTTGTAATGCACTAACCAATATGACGAATACATCTTCAATAACATTTTTTCTCTTGGGAATTGATATTATATTAAAATCTTCAAACTCTTCAATCAAATCCCATACCCTTTTTTGATATGCCCCCAACCTCTTTTCATTACATGAATACTGATCCTTTCCTTTTCTAATCACCAATTGTGAATCACCTTCAACAATTAAGGCTTTAACCTTCTTTTGCAATGCTATAAGGAGAGCATGTACCAATGCTTCATACTTTGCAACATTGTTAGTGCACATAAACTGAATTCTATAGGTGGAGTAAAAAGTTTACCCTGGGGGTTGATAAGTTCAATACCAACTCCAACTCCTTGTTTGCATTTCGATCCATCAAATCTCAGCTTCTATATCTCATGTTTTCTATTAGGTTGATTCTTGGGCTTAGACTTGATTTTAGCTTGGTGTTCCAGTGGTTGTTCTGGTGTAGGATGAAAAGTATCATCTAATGAAACAACTTTCTCTTGGGGACATGTTTCTTCAGAGTTAAGTAGGGGATTATAATTATTATCCTACGAGATAGGTTTCCACTCTTCCTTTTTCTTTTCTTTTACTCCCTCTAACAATTGTTGAAAGGGAGACAAGCACCCTTTTTGGAAGAGTTAAACTGCTCATTTGTAAACTCCTTTTTCTGAGCCTCGCGATTCTTCTTTATTCTCTAGGTATAGTTCAAAAGTCCCTTATAGGGAGGAAAGCCTCCTCCATCAGAGGATGTATCACTAAATGAACAAATTAGTTTGGTATCACTTAATGATTCTAAAATTTGAATAATCTTGGCAGGTTGGCCCATTTGTGTTAACACTCAAGATACCACATCCTTACAACTAGCACATTAAAACTTGGAATGACTTTCATGATGGAGATAGCAATAAATCGATAATAAAAAAATATTCATATCCGCATCATCTCTGAGATACTTCAAATTCTTTGTCATATTCACCATAAATTCCATTAAAACTTCATCTTTCACATAAAGTTCTTGCAATCCAGCCATTAGGCTTTCATTTAATATATCTCTCTCTTCAACTTGAAAAGTAATAATTTTATCCATCCTATATACACCTAATTCTAATTGTGTGCATTGTATTCTGTGATCATTTTCTTAAGTTTTGGCTCAGCATATATCTTGATTTCCATGGTATCTATAGCTGAGTAAAATTAGTGGAAAACCACCCCCTTAAGAACTTTGTTTGTTCTTTGCTGAGAATCATACCATAGGTCTCATGTATGTCTAGGATGTCATAAATTTGAGGATCAATTGTTAGCTAGATGTGCATGTATTTGAGAACACTGATCACCTTAACTTCAATCTTATCTATCTAGATTACCACTATGTTGGAGGGCTAAGGGTTTTCTCCCAATCTTTGACAAATTAAAAAAGGCATTGCATTACACGAGGCTCTCGAATTGATCAAAAAATTATGAAAACTATTTCCAAAAATTCAGAGCCTTAGTAAAAATGGTGGCACTTCCACCCTATCCTTAAACACACACGGCATGGCTTCCACAATATTGATTCTTGATGTAGGGTTTTTGGTATTACTCATTGAAGTACTTGGCTTAGAGTGGTCTAAAGTTTTGAATAAATCTTCCCTCTGAGTAGGACAACTTTGTAACATGTCGAACATAGAGATATTTTTCTTGGTCTTTTTTGGCTCTTCAACGACACTTTAGTTTTTGGTAGACCAAGTGTGATTCTTCAAAATTATTGGGACATTTTGACAATCTGGGGAAACATTATTTGGACCCTTGGGAGGGACATGATTATTGTTGGATCATGGATCAAGAGGTGTAGGATGTAACCTAGGAGGGATACCATCATTCAAAGGTTCCTTTATGCTTCTCATATTGTATGTGTTACAATTATTGCTTTGAAAGGCATATACCTCTAAATACTCTAGTTCTTGATCTCATTGAAAATGGAACATAAATTATTCTTTGATACTATTGTTTATAGGTTTGTCAGAATCAAATGACATTGCATTAAACTATATAGGAGGATCAACCATGTTCTGTGAATATTGGTTATCACTATCCTTCCTTCCTTCATTGTCATTCTTGTTAAAAATGGAAAATCAAATTCGAGCTAGGAACGTATGAATCCAAATGAGTGAGGAAAAAGGAAGATTATCATGAATTAAACTAATCCTTAGAGCATACACCAAGAAGAAAAAACAAAGGAGACAAGAAGTTTTGAAGGGGGAAAAGTGTAAAAAAACCCCCGTGAATTATGAATGGGCAAAATAGCCAAGAGAGAGAGAGAGAGAGAGAGAGAGAGAGAGAGAGAGAGAGAGAGAGAGAGAAAGAGAGAGAGAGAGAACTTAGCTTATACAATATTATAGAATAATGAGAGAGAATAGAGAAGAAGTGTTGTATGAGAAGAGAGGAGAAATATCTCTATATGTAGAGATAAGAGAAGGAGTTCAACATGTAACTCCCATGAGAATGAATGCCACCATTCATAAGTGTGTGAGGCCAAGTGTGAGATTCCTCATAAGGAGGAATAAACTAATTTACAAAAATAAATATTTGTCCTCACATATTCTACTAGAGGAAAAAATAGAATGAAGGAGAAAGAAGACAAAAAGAAATATATTAGGATACCTTGGCTTATATCCTAATATATTAGAACAAGAAAAGAAGAAAAAATCTAACCTTGGTTTAAAAATACACCAAGGAAAGATTACAACTTCTAACACCCCCCTTTAATCTTTACTTGGGGTAATTACATCAATAGGTATTAAACCCAAATGTTTACAATGGATCTGAGATGTTTCTTTGGAAAGAGTCTTCATTAGGATGTCTTTGGCTTGATCATCTTGCATGTCTTCAACTTGTGCTTTGGAGCTTGAATGGTACATAGGAGTTTGAATATCATGTTGAGGAGAGCCCAAATTGTTAAGAGACCATTGAGATGCATTTATGCAGTTTGTATATTCAAGTCTATTTAAAACTAGAGGTGGAGCATAATCAGAACTTGAGCCTGCAAAAAGGCAAGAAACACTAGTAGAGTGCCCATCATTGGGATCGCCTAGTGCTAAATCAGTAACATTTTGGAAAAAAGCATATTGAGAATCATAAGCATAAACCAAATTTGTAACATTTTCATGAGTTATAGATGCAGAAATACATTCATTAGTTGTATAAGATAAATCTGTAGTGTATTCATCAGAATATGAAGCATTAATAGGAGAGTTAATATAAGCATCATTATCATCAATCATAGAACTACCATCAGAAATTTCATCTTGAGTAATAGACATGTCTTGCAAAGTATTTTTAAGAAATGTAGATATAATTTCATCTTCTTGGTCAAACATATCATCAACAAGAGAGTAAAACAGATTATTATCATCACAACTAGGAGAAACCAGATTATTAGGAGTATCATTACTATGTTCATCATTATCATTAGGAAGAGCAAGAACAAAAATATGGTTAGGAGTAGAAAACACATCATGTAATGTATCATTTTGAACAGAAATAATACCATTTCCTTCAACTTGACAGCAATTATTAGCTAAAGGGATATGCATAGAATCAGGTTGGAAAGAATCAAAGACTTCCTTGTGGTATTGAACATGTTGAGATGCATTATGATCAATAATCCATTTAGGTGGTCTAGAAGAATTAAAACAAACAGTAAAAGCAAAATGAGATTGATTTCCATTAGAGTAATTTTGAGAATTTCATTGATCTTCTTTCTGTTTCTTAAAACAATTATGAATTAAATGACCATTTTTACCACAATAAGTGCAATAAGGCCTATTTGAAGGGTTATTATTATTTTTATTATTAATATTGTTATTGTAATTATTATTATTATTATTAGATCTTTGATGATTTTGATTATAGTTGGAATTGTTTGATCTCTGATTATTTTGATTGTTATTTGAATTATTACTAGCTCTATTATTATGAGATTGAGAAACATAAGCATGTTCATGAGATTTCAATATACCAAATTGGATTAGTTTAGCCTCCTCTTGACGCAACATATTTTGAAAAATAGCATAAGTTAATTGAGTTGCTAAAGAAGGAATAGCTAACTGAGAATAGATATTTGTAATAAATTACTAAAACTGCCTAGGTAAACATTTATGAATTATGATATAAATTATCCTTAAATCAGAAAGAGGAACTTGTAATCCAGTGATTAAATTTTTAATTGAATCAAACTTGAGCAAGAAATCATCAACAGAATTAAAATTTGTATACCTGAGATCTTCAAGCTGGTCTTGAAGTTGGATTTTACGGGTCTCATCTGCACTGTCATAAGTGTTTTTCAGGATGTCCCAAGTCTGATGGGCTTTTGTACAGGAGGAAATAAGGACATATAGTTCAGGACTTAAGGATATGCCAATTAAACCAAGTGCTTCATCGTTCTTAGCTTGCCAAGCATCTTGGTCAGCTTGAGAAGTAGTGGTAGGAGGTTTAGTGCTGGCATTAGTGGCAATGTCTAACAGATGATGGAATCTGAATATCCAGGTCATGTGGGTTTTCTAGGCATGATAGTTGGTGTTGTTTAGTTTGATCTCAGGCATTAGGGTAGACATGTTGGATGCAGGAAGGAAAAAAAAAAGGACAGGGAAGCTAGAAGCGGAAAAAACTTGAACAGAAAGACAGATATATTTCTAAAAAATGTTTATCCCAGTTGCAATTCTAAAAAAAATAGTTATTATTTCCTTAAAAAAACAATGTTAAAAAAAATATGAAAGGATGATATATCTGTTTTATTTCTTAAAAAAATAGAATTAAAGAATTAGGAAATAACGTTAAGAAATCTAATTTTTAATATGTTAACGATCGAATTTTAATAATGCTAAAAAAATAATGAGAAACATTATATCTTTATTCACTAAATGAATAAAATAATGATAAAGACTAAATTAAAACTTTAAAAAAAAAATACTAAATAGTTATAAATATTCTAATTTAAGAATAAAATAAAGTAAAAACAAAAAAAAAAATTAATAAACAAAATACTAAACTTTGCAAACTTTGAAATATAAAAAAAATTAATCTTTTACATAAAATTTTAAGATCCACCAAGTTAGAAATAACAAATACTAAAAGAAATGAATGAAATCCTTTTTTTAAATGAAGAAACTAAGGTCTTATACTAAAGCTTAAAGTTGTTTAAGAATATATGTTATACTAAGAATCTAATTGCATAAAATTTGGGTTGAAATCTTTGTTTAAAGAACAATTATGAGTTACTACGTAAGAACTTAGAAAAGATAGGGGAATGAGCAAATGTTATAAAAAGAAACAGCAAAGTTTTAAAGAAACGTTTGCAATAAGAGCAATAATAAACGGTTTTTTTTTCTTGTCCTTTAATGCCTTATGATATAATTGGTTATCATTGCGTTGCATTTAATTTTAATGATACAACAGTATTGTTATTAAAAACGGTGAGAACAATATAATTATGACATGAAACGCTAATAGCGCTGACAAATATGCAGTAACATTTATATACCAAGTTTCAAATTAAACTAACGGTGACCACCAGATTGGACTATAATGGGTTTGCAATAACATGCACCGAGCAAAGAAACCATGCAAAGGAAATGAAACTGGCAAATCACAATAAATGCAGCATTAAACAAAAAACCAAATTAACATATATACAAGATATAATAACAAAATATACTAACGTTTATGCAGGATAATAACGTTAAACAGAACTAATAATGAGGCAGAACTAATGGTGCAGAGAATATAGGAAGAAAAAGGATCAATAGAGGCGTATCCTGCAAGAGCAAAATTTGATAGAGGCAACGAGAAAAGAGGAACTGATTTGCAATTAACATGTTATTGATACAAATGAGGACAACTCTGGGTATATGTCAATCCAATGAAGGTTTTTGTGGGTATTGAAAATAAAGTGAAGGCGTCTATGAATGTTGAGAAAAAACAATGGCGGCTTCTGAGTGCTTCACAAATCAATGGAGGCTGCTATGGTCACTCAAACTCAACAATACACTATCGTAAAGGCAAGTGAAACCTAAAGAAAGGTGATGACTAAAAACAAGAGACTAAAGAAATGAAATGCAGATGTAATGAAGATGAATATCGCAAATCTCAATCTTGAAATAAGAATTGAATAACTAATGACAATGTACGATCCTTACAAGAAGGAAAAATAAAAATGCAAGCTAATTAACAAAATTCTAACTGCAAAATGATACATGCACAGCTAAATGAAGATCGACTGCATGCAATGAAAATATTGCATGCAAACCGATATAATGCAATGATATAATGCCTTGTCTAGATATAATGCCCTGTCCACCACAGTTAGAATGCAATGATCTAGTCTACGAAAAAAAAAATAAAACCCAACAGCACACAAATTAGGATCTAAAGGATGCTGAAAAAAATAGTGCGACTAGTGAAAGCCTCGAAATGTCTATTTTAGACAGACCATAGCCTCCACGTTGAAAGACAATAACAGATAAAAAATTAACAGCGCATGTATATAGAGAACAAGGCTCTTCTTAAAGATGCAGAGATATTAAGAATGAAAATTTACTTTCAACGCCTACATGCAACAGAAAAAACCAAAACTAGCATGCAATGATAAACAGAGCTAAGATCATTCACAAAAAGACCCAAGCAAAATATAGAGATGAAAATTTAAAACTAAAATCAATATACTAACATGCAAAGAAGAATGAATAAGATTCTAAACAAATAGCAACTGCAAGAATGATTAGAAAAAAAAAAACGCATACATGAAGGAGTGTTAAGAATAGAAACTCAAATAATGAAAAAACGGCCTTGAGAAATGGAATAAAACAACTAACGCATACAAACACTAATGTTAGAAAAAATTGCAATTTCTTTAAGAGCTTATAATTTTTTTTTAAAAACTCCTTTTTAAGAAAAAGAATAAAGTAATAAAATATTTATATTAAAAAGGTTTTGAATATGAAAAAATTTAGAGACCAAATTAAATTCTACTATTTAATCTAAATTATATACAAATTAAAATCTAGGAGCAATATTAAAAAAAAATTATAATTATTTTAAAAGCTAGGGCTAAATGAATTTTTTATTAACTCTTTGGCGGCACGCCTTCCAAAGAGGGTAATGAAAATGAACTAAACAACTCTCTCAAATTAAAAAAGATGAGTCTCCGAATTTGGAGTGCTCTGAGATATGATAACCGCTTAAACCATGAACTCAAAAATGGATTAAACCTGCTCTGATACCATGTTAAAAATGGAAAATCAAATTCGAGCTAGGAACATATTAATCCAAATGAGTTAGGAAAAAGGAAGATTATCATGAATTAAACTAATCCTTAGAGCATACACCAAGAAGAAAAAACAAAGGAGACAAGAAGTTTTGAAGGGGGAAAAGTGTAAAAAAACCCCCGTGAATTATGAATGGGCAAAATAGCCAAAAAGAGAGAGAGAGAGAGAGAGAGAGAGAGAGAGAGAGAGAGAGAGAGAGAACTTAGCTCATACAATATTATAGAAGAATGAGAGAGAATAGAGAAGAAGTGTTGTATGAGAAGAGAGGAGAAATATCTCTATATGTAGAGATAAGAGAAGGAGTTCAACATGTAACTCCCATGAGAATGAATGCCACCATTCATAAGTGTGTGAGGCCAAGTGTGAGATTCCTCATAAGGAGGAATAAACTAATTTACAAAAATAAATATTTGTCCTCACATATTCGACTAGAGGACAAAATAGAATGAAGGAGAAAGAAGACAAAAAGAAATATATTAGGATACCTTGGCTTATATCCTAATATATTAGAACAAGAAAAGAAGAAAAGATCTAACCTTGGTTTATAAATACACCAAGGAAAGATTACAACTTCTAACAATTCTTCTATGTACCTGCAATTCCTATAAAGTTTACATCACCAAAGGCATAAGCATTAATATTTTTAGTAGGTATACTTCCATTATTAGTGTGAGTGTTCCAATGTCTATTGGTTCTTTGTTGTCCAAATCCCTTCTCTTACAAATTGTTGCCATAGTTATTATTGTTGTTGTTGTTGTAATTGTTGTAACAATGACTCTAATTTTGTGAATAATAATTTGGAGCAGCAACTCATTGTTGATAATTTCCTAAAATTTGAGTTGGGTTTAATTTCAATCTTTTGATCTTGTTGGTTAATTGGGATAATGTCTTATTTACTACATATAATTTGGAAACTAGATTGTTGTCTGGATCACTTGGAGAAACTGCTCTCTGCTCGCAAGTGTTGCCCTGTGTAAATCATATCTAGGATGCATGATGGAGGGTGATGAAGCAACAAGTTGTGGAGCTGGAATCGGATTGAGAAGTGGACCATGATTTCTCAATGCATGGTTGATGGCTAAAAATGGTTTGGGCATGGTAGCATTTCCTAATGATGGAAGAGTGCCATAATTTCCACCAGCTTGTGGATCTATTTGTTGTATGAAGGTGATGGCTTCATTTCACACCTTTTATAAATAATCTATTTTTTCCGGTGGGATCCTTTTGAAAAAGATGGATGTTAATTGATCCAAGGCTCATAGGTACACTTGTATGGAAGCCCCAAAAGGCATGGTATAAGGAGCCTCAAGTTTTTAATACATCTTCTAGAAATTATGATTAAACATAACATCTAGTTCATTGGGCTCCTTCATTACTGAGATAAATTGACAGTGGAGAGTAAGTGGATCAACGTATAACTTGAATTGGTTGAGGAAATTTGTCTCAAATTCATTCCAGTTAGTAACAGGTCCTTGTGGAAAAATCAAACACCAATTATATGCAAACTCTCCCAGTGCACAAAGAAACAAATGGAAAACAACATCTTGGTGTACAATCGCCTTGTGATTGCATATTTCTTTGAAGGCACAAATGTGTTCTTCCACTATCCTAGACTCTCTGGAGATGAAACATGGGAAAAAATTCTCAGGATTATTAGATAGTTCATGAAGTTGGCCTTGTAAGTCCAACGGAGAAATTTGGGCATTTGCAAAAAAAGACCATAAGAGGTGGTGGATTTTGACTAGGATTTTGTGGAGTTTGAACAAATGGAACAAAAATGGGCTATGATGGAAATGGAAGATGATGAAATAGAGTCGGTTGATGAAGAAGACTCCCTTTTGGTTTCCCTTTGTTTCTTTGTGATTTGAAGAAATAATTAAGCTCAAGGAATTATCCTCTTTTTGGTGATGATATAAGGACTCGTTCAAACCTCTTTGGAGTGAAAGATCCAATATCTTCTGGCCTCTTTGTTAGGAATGAATGCTGAATATATCCTATGGGGGGGTATTAGATGCCATTCTATAGCAGTTATTGTTGCATTCATGACTGTGATTGTCATTGATGTCAACACAGTGATCTACTGAAAATTAGCAGAGAAGTAGACAATGTTTGAGTTAGTGCACTTGAGGTATTGAAGATGAAGCTATGCAGAGTTGGGGAATTACTCTATGATGTGTTATAAGATCATGGTTAAGAATGCAAATAGTAATTCATTTATTCATGGAAGTTATGATGAAATCACTGGAAGTAGTATTCAGGCAGTGTTCTTGAGTAGCGGTTTGTGGAAATTAGATGATATCTCCTAATCAGGATGGAATCTAGTTATGCACAGTTAGAGAGAAGTTGGAGACATGTTGATAGTGATTTTGATGAAAACATAAGATCTAAGGTCACATGAGTGAAGAATTATGTTGATTGGAAGCCGACAGTTTTGTGTAATTTTCATGTAACATGTGGAAACTTTTATTTTGTAACTTGTATGCTGACTCATTTGTAATTACTTGAGTGTGGTATAAAGGAAGGAATGTATTCCTTGTTGTAATGTGGAATGTAATTAATGTAAGTGTATTGTGAAAGTGAAATTATTGAAAGAGGATATGTGAAGTACTGAGATCTGGTATTGAGAAATGAAGAAGGAGTTGGTGCGGTTTGGCACAGTCAGAGAAGGAGTATTGGATTATTGAGTTCAGTAATATTTTGGTATTATTCTGTTGAGTAATACAAAGATCAGTTGGATAGTGAGTTCAGTGATCTTACCTTGAAGTTGTTTGGGTAGTGGGTCCTTCTGTCTTCCATAACTCCTAACAGAGTTAGAATATTTTAATAGGGATTCAAAATCTCCTAATAGAGATTCATATGTACTCAATGTATTTCATAAGACTCCTAACAGAGTCCATCCTTTCACAAGGAATATTCATATTAGTGCATCTTTTGTGGGCATCATTCCCATCGGGGTTTACTCTTTGATCAAGAGGTTCCCTAGTCAAAAAATCTTGTGTCATTGTGCTATTGTGCATGTATATCTTTCTATGGTTGTTGATTACATTGCTTACATGGTTAAAATCTATTAAGGTTGATAAAAGTTGTATTTATCTGAGAATTGATTCACCCCCCCCCCTCTTAGTTATCTTGGTGGATTTTACTTTCTAACAATTGGTATCAGAGCGGCAGGTCCTTGAAAGAAAAGTTTAACAGCTTAAGGAGATCCATGGAAAATTTCAGGAAAGAAAGCCCTAAGTTTGATGGAGTAAATTTTGATAGTTGGAAAGAAAAGATGAAGACACATCTACTGTGTTTAGGACCAAGTTATTGGTTGATTACAAAGATTAAGAAGACTATCATTGATGAGGATAACATCGAAACATGTACTAATGGGAAAGAGATCTATTCATGTGTAACATACTTGCCAGAGAAGCACTCTTGTCAGCCCTTCTAGAGAATGAGTACAGTCAGGTAAAATATTTGAAAACATCTCATGAAATTTGGTTAGCTTTACACTCTACTTTTGAAGGTGATGAACATGCAGAGAAAGTTAGATTACATAATTGGATATGTGCATTTGAAGATATAAGAATGATGGAAGATGAATCTGTTAGAAGCTATATTGGTAGAATGTCAGAGATTGTTGCAGGTATTAAATCTTGTGGTGGAACAAAGACAGAGAATGAAGTGATATGGAAAATTCTGAGGACATTGACTCCTACATTTAAGCAGACAACACAAATGATTGAACAAGTCATACCTTGTACTATGAAATTTACAAGAGAGACTCTTCTTGGAAGATTGGAAGTAGCATAAATGAACATGAAGTTATCAAGAGACCTACGTAGAATGGAGACAATATTCAGTGCTCTTAGTGTTCGCCCTACTTTTTCAAGAAGCATCCATGTGAGTAGAGATTATGCTAGCAGTAGAAGATCTAGAAATGAAGAATATAGGAAGATTGAAGAAGGTATTGCCTTGCTTGTGAAGAGACAACCAGACGGTAAGAATTTTTTTAAATCTTGGACATGTCAAGAATTTGGTCATTTTGCATCTAAATGTCCTAAGAGAGTTAAGAAGTATAGAAAGAACTTTAATCCTAGAAGATCTAAAGAATGTTACTATGAAAATGATGAAGAACTTGAAGCTAGTTTGGATAAATCTTTGAGTGAAAGTGACATTGAGAATAATGATGATATAGGATTTGTAGCAATTAAAGAAGAAAATCCTGAAACTAAAATTAAGGAAGAAAAGGCTTTAGTTTCTCAAGTAGAAAAGAAATTTGATTGGATTATAGACAGTGGTTGTTCACATCATATGACTGGAGACATGAAAAAGTTCATAAAGTTTAACAATTATGATGGAGGAGTTGTTAGAGTTGGAAATAATGTACCTTGTTTGATTAAAGGTATAGGATCTATTACTCTTGATGGAAAGACTAATATTGATGATGTTTACTTTGTGGATGGTTTGAAACATAATCTTTTGAGTGTTAGATAGTTAGTTGATAAGGGATATCAAGTTTGGTTTACTGAGAAAACTTGTGTGATTAAAGACAAAGATGGAAATTTGATTGGTACTGGATCTAGAACTAGAGGTAATGTATTTCAATTGAATCCTACTGAGATGACATGCTTGATTAATAAGATTGATGACAGTTGGTTATGGCACATAAGATTTTGTCATATAAACTTTGATAACATTGTGAAAGTGAGTACTACACTTGCAATAAGATATTTGCCTAAAATTATGAAGCCTACTAACATGATTTGCAAGGAATGTGTGATGGCTAAACAGAAGAGAAGCTCATTTCCCAGCAAGAAGTTTACAATAGCAGAGAAGTTGGAGATTGTTCATACAGACTTGAGCGGTCCTACAAGGACTAGAGGATTCTATGGAGAAAGGTATTTTATGATTCTTGTTGATGACTTTACAAGAATGATGTGGATTGCATTTCTTAAAGAAAAATCTAAAGCATTTGATAGGTTTAAGATCATTAAGAATAAAGTTGAGAATGAATCTGGAATGAAGATTAAATGTTTGAGATCAAATAGAGGTGGAGAATTTACTTCTAAAGAATTTAACATCTTTTGTGAAGTGAATGATATTAAGAGACAGTTTTCAGCCCCTAGGGTACCTGAACAAAATGGTATTGCAAAAAGGAGAAACAGATCAATGACTGAAGCAACAAGAGCTATGTTATTTGAGAATGACTTAGCGAAGATATTCTAGAGAGAATCAGTGAACACAGTGGTGTATAGAATGAACATAGTACAAATCAGAGCAGATAGAGACAAGACACCCTATGAACTATGGTTTGGACATGCACCATCAGTTAAGTATTTTAGAATTTTTGGAAGCAAATGTTATATTAAGAGATATGATGACATTGGAAAGTTTGATCCTAGAAGTGATGAAGGTATATTTCTTGGATATTCATTGAAGAGCAAAGCTTATAGATGTCACAATAAGAGAACTAAGACTATTGTTGAGAGCGCAAATGTAAAAGTTGATGAAAAATTCAAAATTTAGGAAAGAATGCTTGATTATGAATTAGATGAAGGAACTCATTCTAGACCTAACCCTGAGACTACTGAATTATTTTATGAAACTAACAATGATTTTTTGAATGAAAGCCACAGTGAGATCATTAAAGAACCGACACCTGAAGTAAGATCTGAGATAGTGACACTAACATGAATCTATCAAGGAATCATCCTTATGAGTAGATTATTGGAAGCATAGACAAAGGAGTTCAGACTCGAAATAAGGTACAAGAACAGTTATGTTTGATTTCTCAAATTGATCCTAAATCTACTAGTGAAGCTTGTGAAGATGAACATTGGATTAAAGCTATGAAAGAAGAACTAGATCAGATTGAAAAGAACAAGACATGGGAATTGGTCCCTAGACCTAAAGATAATAATGTTATAGGAACAAAATGGGTATTCAGGAACAAGATGAATGAACAAGGAGAAGTAGTAAGGAACAAAGCAAGATTGGTATTTAAAGGATACTCACAGCAAGAAGGAATTGACTATGAAGAAACTTTTTCACCAGTAGCAAGAATTGAAATAGTAAGAATGTTTTTGGCCTATGCAGCTTTTAAGAAATTCAAAGTGTATCAGATGGATGTGAAGTCAGCATTTATGAATGGAGAATTGGAAGAAGAAGTTTACATTGAGCAGCCTGAAGGTTTTCCTTTAACTCAAGAAGGAGACATGGTATGTAAACTAAAGAAATATTTATATGGACTGAAGCAAGCACCTAAAACTTGGTATGCAAGATTGGATAAGTATTTGTTGAAATTAGGATTTACAAAAGGCACAACTGATAGCAACCTGTATACAAAAGAAATTGAAAATGGTTTGTTGGTTGTAGTAATTTTTGTTGATGATATTATCTTTGGAGGAGAAGATGAAGCCAGTGATAAATTTGTAGATGAAATGAAGACTGAATTTGAAATGAGTATGATTGGTGAAATGAAATACTTTTTAGGATTGCAGATAACACAAAACAGTGATGGTATCTTTGTAAGTTAAACAAAGTACTTGAATGATTTATTGAAGAGATTTGGAACGGAGAACTGTAAACTAGTTGGAACACCTATGGTAACTAGACACAAGTTATTTAGCACATATGAGACTCATGTAGTGGAACAGAAGAAGTACAGATCTATGATTGGAGGATTGCAGTATTTGACTCACACAAGACCTGATATAGCACATTCAGTTGGAATTGTAGCAAGATTTCAAGCTGACCCTAAAGAATCATATTATGCAGCAATAAAGAGGATACTGAGGTACTTAAGAGGCACAATTGAGTATGGATTGTGGTATGAAAAATCTGATGATTTTACCCTATGTGCATATACAGATGTTGATTGGGGAGGCAGTATTGATGATAAAAAGAGCACCAGTGGAGGAGCATTTTTCCTTGGAGGAAGATTGGTTTCTTGGCTAAGCAAGAATCATAATTGTATTTCACAGAGCACAATAGAAGTAGAGTATGTAGCAGTAGTAAACAATTGTAATCAGATAATTTGGATGAAGCAAATGTTGAAAGATATTGGAATAAATTTTGTTGAACCTATTGTTATACATTGTGATAACACCAGCACAGTTAGTATGTCTAAGAACCCTGTGTTACATTCTAAGACAAAGCATATAGAGATAAAGTATCATGTAGTAAGAGAGAAAGTAGCAGAGAAAGAAGTCAGACTTGAGTACATAAGCACAAAGGAGCAGATTGCAGACATATTTACAAAACCTTTGCCTAGGGATACATTTGAGTATCTGAGAGGTATGCTTGGGGTTATGCCCTAGCCTACTTTTGAGAAGTGATGCAGATTATTGCATCCGTCCAGTGGTATATGAGCCCTATTTTTCTTCTGGACTGGATGTTGGTACTTCCTCTATGGGGGAGTATGTGTATTTGAGCTGAGTCATGAGGACTCTAGTGATGGTATTTTCTAAACAGTGTCTTTCGACATTGAAGTTGTTGTTGACATAATGATGGAATTTTTGTCATTGATGTCAATGGGGGAGAAGTATACATGAAAAACCATTTGTACCATCTATTGGAGAGAACTAAATAGGAAAATGAAGCAAGATTTGATTGATCAAGAAGACTTGAAAGCATTTTTAGAGTAGCAGTGTTGCAATGTTGGATTTATGGAACTTGGATGTTTTTTCATCTATGTTGCCATCAATGGAAATGGGGGAGATTTTTAGGAATGAATATTGAATATATCCTATGGGGGAGTATTAGCAGCCATTCTGTAGCATTTTTTGTTGCATTCATGACTGTGATTGTCATTGATGTCAACACAGTGATCTATTGAAGATTAGCAGAGAAGCAGACAATGTTTGAGTTAGCGCACTTGGGATATTGAAGATGAAGCTATGCAGAGTTGGGGAATTAATCTATGATGTGTTATAAGATCATGGTTAAGAGCATAGATAGTAATTCATTTATTCATGGAAGTTATGAGGAAATCAGTGGAAGCAGTATTCAGGTAGTGTTCCTGAGTAGCGGTTTGGGGAAATTGGATGATATCTCCTAATCAGGATGGAATCTGGTTATGCGCAGTTAGAGAGTAGTTGGAGACATGTTGATAGTGACATGGATGACAATGCAAGATCCAAGGTCACACGAGTGAAGAATTATGTTGATTGGAAGCCGATAATTTTGTGTAATTTTCATGTAACATGTGGAAAATTTTATTTTGTAACTTGTATGCCGACACATTTATAATTACTTGAGTGTGGTATAAAGGAAGGAATTTATTCCTTGTTTTAATGTGGAATGTAATGAATGTAACTATATTGTGAAAGTGAAATTGTTGAAAGAGGATATACGAAGTACTAAGATTTGGTATTGAGATCTGAAGGAGTTGGTGCGGTTTGGCACAGTAAGAGGAGTATTGGATTGTTGAGTTTAGTAATCTTTTGGTATTATTCTATTGAGTAATACAAAGATCAGTTGGACAGTGAGTTCAGTGATCTTACCCTGAAGCTATTTGGGTAGTGGGTCCTTCTGTCTTCCATAACTCCTAACAGAGTTAGAATCTTTTAACAAGGATTCAAAATCTCCTAACATGGATTCATATGTACTGAATGTATTTCATAAGACTCCTAACAAAGTTCATCTTTTCACAAGGAATATTCATATTAGTGCATCTTTTGTGGGCATCATTCCCACTGGGTTTTACTCTTTGGTCAAGAGGTTCCCTAGTCAACATATCTTGTGTCATTGTGTTATTGTGCATGTATATCTTTCTATGGTTGTTGATTACATTTCTTACATGGTTAAAATCTATTAAGGTTGATAAAAGTTGTATTTATCTGATAACTAATTCACCCCCCCTCTTAGTTATCTTGGTGGACTTTACTTTCTAACACTCTCTTTTGAGGGCCCTCCCTCTAGCGTCACTTCTATTGAGAGTCATTTTTACACGAGACAACGGCTAGGAATTTTAGATAAAAATTCCTATCTTTAAAGAATGATGAAAATCACTCCCAAGGTTCCTTTAGGTTGGGTTTCAACTGCATGGATAGCTCAATTGAAGATAAATGTGAGACTATTCACAAGGAGGCCTAGGGATACCTAGATATTTACCCGAAAGTGCACCATCATGCATACCCAACACTCTTCAAATATCAATATGTTTTTCTTAGGAGTATTGAATAAGATCTCATAGTTTCTATAATTTATATGTTGACTCGAATCTTCCCCATAAGATTCTAGTGTTTCCTTCATAACTCTAGCTTCCCTCACCAAGGCTTCCCCAGCTAAAAAGGTGTCATCAACAAATTGTAAATGTCAAATAGAATAAAATCCTTCTGCCACCTTTACACCTTTCCACTTTTCTAATCTCCTTTTCTTAGTGATTAATCTCCCAAGCACCTCTACCATTATTATAAAGAGAAACAGAGATATTGTATCACCTTGACAAATCCCTTTATTCATTTCAAATAAACCTTGTGGGCTACCATTTACCAATACAGAGAAATATAAGGAATCAATGCGACTTTTAACCCATGTAATCCATTCCTTAAAAAAAACAAATTTACCTAAAACCTTCAGCAAAAACCCATTTTGATATATAATTTAACCATCTTTCTTTCATCTTTGGCTAATCTAATAGAATGCATAGTTTCATGTGCGATAATGACCCCTTCAAAAATAGATCTACCCCGGGAGAAGCCACTCTGTTCCATAGATATCACCGTGTCCAAAACCTTTTTGAATCTAGTGGCCATAACTTTCAAGATGACTTTATAAACTATGTTACACAAGGATATCGGTCTAAAGTCCTCAAAAGTGGAAATATCAACCCTTTTCAGAACCAAATAAATAAAGGTATTATTGAAGTCCTTGAGGATTAAGCCATCCATCCTAGATTCCTCCACCACCTCAAGTAAATCTTGAGAAAATATATCCTATAGCTTTTGAAAAAACATTGTTGGAAAACCATCTGGATTGAGGGATTTAGCCCTGCCGGGATAAATAAGGCCATCTTTACTTTGTCCATAGCAACCTCCACTATTAACATCTCATTTTGGGTAGCTTTAATACAAGGAGGAAAAACATCCATAACTAGTTGTTCACAAGCTTCAACCCTACCAGAATACCTTGAGAAAAACCTTACCGCCTCTTGATTAATCTGATCCATTTCCCTTAACTCATCCCCATTAGCATCCTTAAAATATATATATTTTTTAAATTTTCCCTTCTTATCTTTACTGAATTATGAAAGAATTTAGTATTTCTATCCCCCTCCTTAAGCCAAGTTTCTCTAGATTTTTGTCTCCAAAACACCTCTTCTCTAGCAAGTATCTTAGCATATTCCTTATTCAACTATTTTTCCAAGTTAAAATCTACCTCACTTATTCCAGTTTCAATTACTTTGGAATGCAAGGAGTTTAGGGACTATCCCATGTTAAATTTTTCAACAAAAATGTTCTTATAATGCTCCTTATTCCATCTTTTAAGTTGCTCCTTTAAATACTACATCTTCTTAAAGAAAATAAAAGCTTTATTACTTGAATGCTTCAAAGATTGAACCCACTAAATTTTAAAAAGGTCATTGAAACCCTCTCAGCCCTTAACCACATAGCCTCAAATTTAAAAGGACATCGGTTTGGTGTTGCACCCTCCTACACTCTTAAACCAATATGGTAGTGATCAGAACTAGTTATAGGAAGGATATCTACTTCACAGGTCCATTTCATAGTATCACAGTTACCTATAAAAAAAAATGGTCCTTGATTTCTCATCTATAATCAAGAAGCCTCCTCTCCCATTTGTCCATGTGTAATCCCCCTTTCTAAAAGGCAATTCAATAAGTCCATTATTTGTAATAAAGTTATTAAAATCTTTAAAGCTTTACCCACTCCATCCAACACCACCCAATTTATCATCCGGGCTTAATATGGCATTAAAATCACCCCTAAAATAAAAATATCATCATGAGTACCTCCCAAGATCACTGATAACTCCCACCATAATGCACATTTGTTAGCATTTCTATTTGGTCCATATACATTAATCACTGAAATTCTCATGTTAACTTGTTTAGAGTCTACCCATAGCCATTGTCACGATCTGACATATTTGATTACCTCCACATCCATTTTAGAATCATTATAAAAAACTTGAAGACCCTCTAAAGCACCTTGTGCACCAACTAGATGGCATTTCCACCTACTAAAGCTCCCGCAGAACATATCAAAATCCTACTCTTTAATTTTAGTTTCTTGAAACAAAACAAAATCTGGTCTTGTTTGGCCAAAATATATTTTGATCAAACAAACTTTGTTAGGGGCATTGCAGCCCCTAGCATTCCACGATAGGAGCTTCATGGCTTTTAGGAAAATGCATACCTTTTCCCATCTTAATTTGCTTTGTCCTGAAGTATTACCTATGATAGCCAATCTCATTCAATTGGTCTTTCACACCCTCTTCTTCTTCTCCCCAATCTTCACCTAGTTACTTTGTGCATATGTCCATTCCAGTGATCTCTTCTCTATAATACCCACACTATCACTCAAACCCAAAAAATATCCCTCTTCATGTTCTTCTTCAGAATCAAATTTCAAGCTAATGTCATTCACATTTCTACTAGAATCTCTCACTCCCTCAAAGGAACTATCCAAATTCATTATAGGGCAAATATGGATGTCTTTAAAAATCACCCTCATTTGAGGCAGTGTCAACTCTATAGGATCACTATGCTCTGAAAAATCCATACCTCCATTCCTTTTGTTATCTATGCATCTCCCTTCCTCCCTGGGATTAACTGACCTATCATTCCATTCCCCATTATTTTTCTTCTCTACACCCATTCTAGACTGAGAAACATTTGTATTTTCCCCATTTACCAACATTCTACTTTCTCCACCTTCAACCACTTCGCTTGTAATTGTCTCCATAACTAGATTTCTTCCCCCATCCATTCTTAGAACACAAGCTACATTCTAATTTAAACCACATTCATTTCTATAACATTCCTTTATTCTTGGAATTGAATCAATGTTGTTAGGATTAGGAGACAAAATTTTTACAGTTACTTACAAATATAATAAATAATGAAAAGGAATAAATCACACATAAGTAGAACGAGAAAACACAAAGATTTAATGTGGTTCACCCAATCTTGGGCTACATCCACCAAATAGAGAGTCCAATCTTATTATCTAGTAATTTCTTCCTATTACAATCCGTAATTCCTTGCAACTCAATACCACTGCAAGAAGCTATAAAATTCTCATATATTGAGAAAACCCTAACCCTAAGTCATTATAACAAGACTTATGTCAGTTAATAAGTTAACCCTAAAAACACTTGACGAATCAACCTAGGAAAGATCTTGATGAGTCAACCTAGGGAAATGCTTGATGTGTCAACTCAAAAACACTTGGCGAGTTAACCCCCCCACAAAAAAATTTCGGGTCATTGCCCCGAACCCCATGATAAATAAAAAGTGCACAGTACTTGCCTGATAATTCACCACAAACCAACAAATGCCTCTTATAGTACTATGGTTCCTTTGGACCCTTTCATATGTTGAATCAATCCCCCATTTAAACATTTCATCAATGAATTTCTTTTTCACACAATCCCATATTCCTTTCTCCATGAAATTATCCAAAGGTTCACTAGTTCTCTATTCTATTGCTATCTGCCATTATTTCTAAAGCTAATGTTCATCCCTTATCCCCATCTTTGTCATCTGAATAACCTTTTCTGCCAAAGCATTTTGGGCTAACGCTTTACCTTTTCTATTCTCCACACAACTTCCCTCTTCATGATCATCACCCATGCACTTTGAACACATTAACACCTCTTCTTCTAGTAACAACAATTGCCACCATGTTCTAGCCCCACTTTTAATTCAATCATATATGGTAGTGGGTGGCATGATTACCATAAAATGCAGATCCTAGGAAACATATGTAAATCCACCAAGTATCTATTGTCTCAACCGATTTCACGAATACTCCAAACTTATTACCTATTGATCTTAGAGTTTCAATATTCCAACATTCTTGAAAAATATTTTTCAGACTAATTCATACTAGGATCTCTTTAATATCCTCCTTACTCATATCAAAGTTGGGCTCCCATCTTTTTACGTAAAAACCTTTTCCATCTAACATATAGGGACCACTATTTAGAATCCAATCCCTATCATATTTAGATGAATAGATGACTAAAAATAAACCATTCCCTAAGGTTTACAAACAACAAATTTCTCCCACTGTTGATCACACTAAGATTTGACCTTCGAAAAGGTCGGCCACGCCTGCCTCATTTTAGAAAAAAAAGCACGAGTCTTTAAAAAATATGCTGATTCATTCCATTCCATATCATCCACCACCAAAGAAACCGCATTACAATGTTCCATCATGGGAGTTACCTTCAGAAGACTCTCTTGATCTTTAGCCTCTTTTGACTACCAAAACTTCCCAACAATCCTATTGAAATACACTTTTCCTTCTAGCTTCATTGATCCAAATGGATTTCCTCAATATATCACACGCATCTCGAGCATTGGGTTTTTGTTTCTCCCTTCCCCGACATCCCCAAAGCTTGAAACCCTAGATCTCTTTTTTTTTTTTTGAGTGTTTCTCTCACTATCAAGTGCTAATTTGTTAAAACACAATCTTATTATTTTATATATACCAGATGACTCATTTGGATATATGATAACACTCACTAACTCAGAGGCGTCTATCTGTGCACTAATAAAAAGTGAAAGTCTTGTTTTTGCTTTCTAATTTCAAATAAATCAATGTTATTAGTCATCCACGACCTTCCCCCACGTTTTTTTTTCATTTACATTATGCATTTCTTCAAAAATATAGAGGCCAACAGGGAGAATTCTAGATGGACGCTGCTAACAACTTAAATGCTTTTGTTTGACTGCGTACATAATATTGGTGGTGAAATTAATATGCACCAATAAAGTTTGATGTAACTCGGGCCGCTTTATAAATTGTCTGATCTTTTCCTAGCTCTCGTTTTCCTCAATATTTATCTTTCAATTTCAATGCATCCACTGAAAACCCTTTTTGAATGAAATTAAAACCGATTTATACTAACCGTGACACCTCATCTTTACCTTGCTTAATTATTTCGTTCATTGGTAAATATAAAATAAAACTTAAATTACTTGCACTTGCTATATTTATATGACTTTTGATATATTTTTAAACAAAACTTACACTTTTCACAAGTATTGATTCTTTTTAAGGGAAGGCTAGGCTTAAGTTAATATTGTTAAAAAGATGAGTATTCTCATACTTTAAAAAAAAAGATTCTTTCCCTTTATTTCTTTTTATTTTATAATTTCTTTTTAATATATGTAAAATAAGAATATACTTATATTTTACACATGTTTTATAATAATATACTAACCTTTAATTTTTTAAATAAAATATTATATTTTATAATAATATACTAATCTTAAATTTTATTTTTTTAAAATAAAATAATTTATGTATTAAATTAAAGATGTTCAAATTTCTATAAAAAATCAATTTTAAATTTCTTATGAAGCATTTTATAAAGCTTTTAATAATAATATGTGTCATAATTAAAATATAAGTATTGTAAGTAAATATCAAACAAATCTCAAAATTTCATCAAATTATTGAATAAATAAATATAAAGATATTGAGGGTTGTTATAGATGAGAAGAGATAGATGGCATGACTAGAAGATAATGATACGAGAATGAATCCTAATTGAAATCTTAAATTGTGTTAATCGCCATTTCATTCCAACTTATTCGAGCAATTTATTTTGTCATTGAACCACTTTATTATAGAAATACAGGTGTCATCCTACCAAGATATGAATGATCTAGGTAGGATTATCCGTCTTTATTTTAATAGGCACTCTGAACAAATAAGGAATGCAGGCCGATCCATCTAGATCAAGCTTTAAGAGTCAAGGTATGTGTGACATCCACAAGCATTGTTATCTCTAGAAATATTTTCTTCTTGAGATACTTTGCCCATATGTGAATGTACTTCTCATAAACACCCAAAATGTCCTTTTAAGACTTCATGGAAAATATCCTACAAACAACAGACAAAGAAAAATAAGTCATGAACCATCTCGACATCTCTAATCACTTGTGGATATCTTGGAGATGCATAGGAACATGACTTGCAAAATCAAGACTTAATAAGACTAATTTAACTCAACAAATTAATAGCCATATTAATTATGTGTTTTTCCTATGTAGTTATTGGACAATGACATTGACAATTGATGATGATGTTTGGTTTCAAGAATGAGGTGCCTCATTTAAGACTGGCCTGTTTGGTTTTGAGTGTGTCCATCTTTTGTATAAGACAAGATGACCATTCGACAAAAGGATTGCTGTTGATTTGATTGATAGATAAGACAGTTTAACCAGACTGATTGTGGACCTATTGACTAGTTTGTCTATTTTGACTTCTTTTCAGGAAGCTCAAACTTGATGTATGATATCATTCAATGCCTATTTAAAATGTAAATGGATGGACTTTATTGCAGATTTTTTTAAGGTTTTTCAATTTTCTTATTTTTGTTTTATTTTTGATGACTTTTTGTGCTTTTTAGATTTTCTCAAGACCTTTTATTATGTTTTTTTTTATCTTAGGATATTTTTCAAAATTTTATTTTTTTTAGGATATTTTTTGGATCATGACATTGTTCTTGCTCCCCAATAAGGATAGAAATAGGAATTTTATTGCGGAATGGACATGATGGGCTGACTTAGTGGAGGACAAGGGGTATGACTGACAAGGATAACTAACAAATCTCAAGACACAAATGAGTGACCTATTTTATTATGGATTATGGAATGAAATGACAATGGAAATCAAATTGGTATATTGATAGATGGTGGAGGCATGGTCTCTAAACATGATGCTAGATTCCCCAATTTTCACAATGGTACTTGTCCAAGGCGCCACTGAAGTGGTTTTCACTATAGGACAAATTTATTTCTCATAATTTATATTTTTGTGTCACACAAGACACCTATTTGCTAGGTTTTCATCAAGGTGACCATCTTTTATCATTTTTTTAAATTTTTTTAAAAATTTGTTGTATTCCGTATTTTATATATTTTTGAAATTGGCTTATTTCGAGAGTCGTCTAAAACTTGCACAAATGCAAGCTATTAATGGGCTCCGATAGAGGATGACCCTATGGTGTAGATATCTAATACGCTCTATACTTGTAGACTATTGTGATGATATAGGGGCACAACCTGTTAGGTTCAATCTTACCTTGCTTTTCTCTTTCAACCTAATTTTTTTTATTCTCCATAAATAGGTCAAATATCCAACATCAAAGAATTGGACTTTGACCTTCTTATTGTAGTTCCTATGGAGACATTGTTGGTATGCCTGCAAATGGGTCAAGGCTTTTTGTCTTTTCTCGTCTAGCAATTCTAGCTCCTAAAGTTGAGATACATGGTATTCTTTATTTGATATGATGTTCTATAAGGATACACATAATGATGGAAGCTCAACCTCAAATAGAAAGATGGTCTCGGTACCATAGACAAGTCAATATGGAGTGGCTCTTGTGGGTGTGCAGAAGCTCATGTGATATTCCTAGAGGGAGAGATTCAGTTGGAGGTGCTAGTCCCGACTAGTTTCATTGACCGTCTTTTTTAGGATTTTTAGAATGGTTTTATTTGTTGCCTCAGCTTGGACATTACTTTAAGGATAGTAGCATGATGAATAATGGTGTTGGATGTGGAACTTTACACAAATTTCATTGACCTATTTATTTATGTATGGGGCACTATTATCAGTGATAATGACTTGTGGTACTCCATACTAGCTTATGATGTATTTTAAGATAAACTTGGAAATATTATTTTTAGTTGTGTGGGTCATCAAAATTAATTCAACCCACTTCATGAAATACTTAGTGGCTGTAATGATATAATTATGATTGTTAATGGATAAGGGTTAAATCTTTCCAATGAGGTCGAGCCCCCGTTATGAGAAGGGCCATGGTAAAGTGAGTGGTTGCAACTCTTGAGCTTGTACATGGATGAGATTACCATGTATTTGACATTTTTTAAAGAATATGCAAGCATTTATCTCCATAGCGGGCCAATATTACCCAATCCCTAAAAGGTTTTTAGCCAAGGTTAAAACACTAGAATGAACACCCTAGATACCTTCATGTACTTCTAGTAACATTATTTTTTCTTCTTCCAAATTGAAACATCAAAGGAGTGTTCCATCTAAACTTCATCTATAGAGTGTATTAACAATAATGACATATCAGGAGGCTTGTATTATTAGGGATTTTTTAAAAGTTTTTGGATAGCTCAGGTGATATGGTCTGGTCTTTGAGATGGGCATATATTCCTTAGTACCATGGGGAATCAGGACCAATAATCTCACACACAAATTTAGATGTTGGGACTTTGAAGGTAGGGACCATGAGTTGTTTGAACAAGAACTCATAATGTGTCAATTATAAAGGCATGTCTAGTAGAGATCCCATAGTGTCCATGGCATCAACTATGTTCTAGATTTGATCAAAATATTTCTCAAAGTCTTTTGTCATGGCCTTGTATTGAATTAGCTTCTCATCGTTGGTATCATAACTACCTTTAACTCGATTGATGTTCAAATGGGAATCACCATACACATGTAGATGCTTGATCTTCCACCAGACCATGGTCTTAAAACCTGTAATGAGTACCTCATATTTGGAAATATTCTTCTTATAGTCAAAGTTTAGCCTGTAGGGCCTAGGGATGGAGTCTCCTTGAGGTGTGATAAATACAACACTATCTCCTAAACCCTTCTATTTGTAAGAGCTATTGAAGTAGAATTTTCATTGCTTCTACTCCTCTAAAGTGAAAATGCCTTCATCTAGGAACTCTATCAACATTGGATGATCTAAAGGTATTGGTGCATCTTCTAGCTAATTGGCAATAACTTGACCTTTAATGGATTTCATGTCTGCATATTCAATGTTGAACTTGTTAAGGATCATGACCTACTTGGATAATCATCTTGTTAGTGTTTCTTTTCTCAACAAATATTTCAAGGGATCAATTTTGGCAATTAGAAGTGTCTCTTGACTTAGCATGTAATGGAAGATTTTTGGGGATATAAAGAATATAACTAGACATGCCCTCTTTATGGAAGTATAGTTGATATTGTAAGACATAAGTGGTTGACTGATATAATAAATGGTTCGTTCCTTTCTCTCTCAGTCATTATGAGCTAATAGTACCTCTAGTGAGTGCTTTTTTGCTAAAATATACAATAATAGAGGTTGACCTTGAATAGGGAACATTAGGACTGGTGCTAAGAGAAGGTAGTCTTTTAATATCAAAAATGCCTTTTGACAATATTCAATCCATTTAAATTTGATACCCTTGTGAAGAATATACTAAAAGGGATGACACATATCTACCATATGTGAAATTAATCTTCTAACAAACTGCAATCTACTCTATAGACTCCTTAGGTGACAAAGATTTATCAACGATGGCATCGCAATGATAGCTTGGAATTTCTCTAGATCTATTTTAATACCTCTTTGTGACATGATGAATCCCAATATTTTTCCTAAAGTAACCCCAAAGACACACCTTTTGGGGTTTAGTTTGACCTTGTATTCTTGTAATCTATCAAAGGAAGGTTCCAATATAATTAATTTCAGATTTCTTTCTAATAATTTTTCCAATATATCATCCACATACTCTTTCATGGTTATATGCATCATGTTGCGGAAGATAGTTATCATTGCACGTTGATATGTGGCACTTGCATTCTTCAAACTCAAGGGCACAACACACCAGTAGTAATTGCCCCATGCACAAGTAAAAGTTGTCTTATGTTGGTCCTTTGGTGCAATTTTTATCTAATTATAACCAAAGAATCCATCCATCAATGCTAGAATTTTGTATCCAGCAGACAATTTTATAATCAGGTCAATGTTTGGTAGAGGGAAATCATTTTTAGGACATGTCAAATTCAAGTCTCTAAAGTCTATGTAGGTTTTGATGTCTCCATTGGGATTTGATAGTAGTACTAGATTTGATATCCAATAAACATAATCAATGGATCTTATGAAGCCCACGTCCAATAATTTCTTGAGCTCCACTTTGACTAATATTTCTATCTTTGGGTGCATTTTCTGGAGCTTTTGTTTGAAAGGCTTTTTCCCCACTTTCAACGGAATATGATGTAGGGCCAATTCTAAATATAATCCTAGAATATCTGATTGTTGGAGATTTGACAGCAAGCTAATGCTGACTGTATGTTTGTCATTGATGACAACATATGGTAAGTAGCATGCGTGGAAGACTTATGCAGTAAGCTTTGAGTATATGAAGCATGAACATGTTATTAGCATGATATCATGGATGCAAAGGTTAACTATTAGTACATACAGCTATGTAGTAGCTTGTGTCAGCAGTGTTCCTAATAGAGTTACGGGCAGTGTTCTATGAAGTGATTGTTCATACAGTCATGATGGAGCCTTGTACCTTTAGATATGTGATGAAGACATGTTAGTGATGTTACAATCATGGATGCAGAGTCTGATGATTAGTAGAAGTGAAGTTATGTAGTCTCTATTCACTAGTAGCAGTTTCCTGTGTTTATTCAGAAGAGCTAACAGTGATTATATTGGTTCAGGAGTTGTGCTTATCATTTCGGTATGTGCCCTTGGATTAAGAATTGGAGAAGAGTTAATAATGTTTGGTTAAGAGCACATGATGTAATTCATCTTGAGGAGAAAGTTTTAGTTACTTTGGTAGAGCTGACAGTGTGTAGTGTGCGTCTACATTTATTAATATTGGACAGGTCAATTGCCATTTAAATTCTTTTCATGTAATAAGATTGGTCACTTTGCATCTAAGTGTCCTACAAGAGCTAAAAAGTTAAAAAATGATTACAAGCCTAAGTATTCAAAGGAATGTTACTATGCTGGAGATGGAGTATCAGATGATGATTTAGCTGAACATGAAATTGGTTTCATTGCTATGATAGAAAAAATGAATAATGAAATAAGCCATGAAGATGAGAAAAAAGAAGAAAAGTTAGCATTGATTTCACAAGCAGACATGAGGATAGATTGGATCATAGATAGTGGTTGTTCACATCACATGACAGGTGATAAAGACAGGTTTGTTCATCTAGACAAATACAATGGTGGCATGGTTAGATTTGGAGATAACACTCCTAAACCTATCATTGGTAGAGGAGCTATCACATTAGATGGAAAGAACAACACTGATAATGTTCTCTATGTAGATGGTTTGAAACATAACCTTCTTAGTGTTGAGAAATTACTTGAAAAAGGTTATCAGTTGGAATTCAAAGACAATAAGTGCATCATTAACAACAAGGATGGCGTTATGATTGCATCAGGATCAAAGACTAAAGGTAATGTTTTTCAACTTAATTTAGAAGCAAGTTGTTTGTTACTAAAGTTGATGATAGTTGGCTATGGCATAAAAGACTATGTCATATAAATTTTGATAACATAGTAAAGATAAGTAATGTGAAGGTAGTTAGAGACCTACCTAGCATAGCAAAACCAATTGATACTATTTGCAGGGAATGTGTGATGGGAAAGCATGTGAGGAATGCATTCAGAAGTAAGCACAATTCAATAGAAAACAAGATGGATCCGATTCATACTAACCTATGTGGACCAACTCAACCAAGATCATACTATGGTGAAAGGTATTTCATTTTGTTTGTAGATGATTATTATAGAATGATGTGGGTTGCATTCTTGAAAGATAAGTTAGAAGCATTTGAGAAGTTCAAAATATTCAAATCTAAGGTTGAGAATGAATCTAGACTAAAGATAAAATGTCTAAGGTCGGATAGAGGAGGAGAATTCACCTCTGACAGATTCTCTGAGTACTGTGAAGAACATGGCATAAAAAGATAGTTGAGTGCACCTAGAACCCCTCAGCAGAATGAGATTGCAGAGAGAAGGAATAGGATCATCCTTGATATAGCATGCACCATCATTATTGAAGGAAAATTTGCACACACCTATTGGAGAGATGTGGTCGATACAACAGTCTATACAATCAATAGAATACAATTAAGGCCCGACGTAGACAAGACACCATATCAGCTATGGTTTGGTAATGTTCCCATAGTAAAATACTTCAAAATCTTTGGAAGCAAGTGCTACATCAAGAGGGATGAAGCAATAGGAAAGTTTGATGCAAGAAGTGATGAAGGTATTTTTCTTGGTTACTCTACTAAAAGTAAAGCTTATAGATGTTTTAACTTGAGATTGAAGAAAATCATTGAAAGTGCTCATGTTAAGATTGATGAAAATTCTATGGTTCAAGAAAGATATCATGATTACTCACCTATGATTGAAGAAGAACCCAGACCTTCCACTAGTGAGATAGTTGTTGAAGAGATGTTTGATAGTATTAATGTATTGTTCAATGACCCTAAAATGAGTGAAGAAGAAACTCATAAGGAAGATGAGTCAGTATCACCTAAAGTTCCAAAGTATACATCTAGATATCACTCTAAGGATAATATCATTGGAGATCAGAGCGGCAAAGTCACAATAAGATCAAAAGCAAATAATTCAACAAGCAATGAAGTAGTATGTTTACTATCTTAGATTGAACCATTAAGTGTTGAAGATGCTTGTAATGATTCAGATTGGCATGATGCTATGAAAGAAGAACTAGATCAGATTGTCAAGAATGATACTTGGGAACTGGTCCCAAGACCTAGTGATAAGAATGTGATTGGAACAAAATGGATATTCAGAAACAAGATGAATGAAGATGGTAGAGTAGTAAGAAATAAAGCAAGGTTAGTATGTAAGGGATATGTGCAGAGAGAAGGCATTGATTATTCAGACACATTTGCACCTGTGAACAGATTAGAAGCTATTAAGTTGTTTCTAGCTTATGCAACAGTCAAAAACTTGAAAGTCTATCAGATGGATGTCAAGTCAGCATTCTTGAATGGAGAGTTAAAAGAAGAAGTATATATTGAGTAGCTAGAAGGATTCACCCTATCAAATAGACTTGATATGGTATGTAGATTGAAGAAAGCCCTCTGTGGACTTAAGCAAGCCCCTAGAGCTTGGTATGAGAGACTTGATGGATATTTAACCAAAATTGGATTCAAGAAAGGAGCAACAGATTGTAATCTATTCATAAGAGAGACATTTGAAGGATTACTACTTGTAGCTATATTTGTTAATGACATTATCTTTGGGGGTAATGATAAACTTAGTGCTGAATTTGCTAATGAGATGCAGAGTGAATTTGAGATGAGCATGATTGGAAAATACTTTTTAGGATTAAATGTGCAGCAGATAGAGAAAGGTATTTTCATTAATCAGTCCAAGTATGTGAAATAAATATTAAAGATATTCAAGATGGATGATTGCAAGCTAGTGGGTACACCTACGATAATAGGATGTAAGCTTACAAAAGAAGATGATTCACCAGAAGTAGATATAACATTATACAATTCCATGATTGGCAAACTCATTTATCTTACTCAAACTAGATCAAATATTTCCAATGTAGTTGGTATAGTTGGAAGATTTGCAGCAGAGCCTAAGTAAAAGTAATATTCAGATACATACAAGGCACTATAGATTATGGTCTATGGTATCCCAATTCAAAAAATGTTGAGCTTCATGTATATACTGATGCAGATTGGGCAGGATGCATTGATGATAGAAAGAGTACATTAGGAGGAGCAATGTTTCTTGGTGACAGACTTGTCACTTGGACAAGCAAGAAGCAAAATTGTATCTCTCAGTCAACAACAGAAGTGGAGTATGTTGCAGAAGCCCTGAATTGTTCTACCATTGTTTGGATCAAGCAAATGATAAAGGATTTTAGAATTCAGATTGATTATCCTATTGTTATTCATTGTGATAACACTAGCACTATCAACATGTCAAAGAACCCGATGATGCATGCAAAGACAAAACACATTGAGATCGAGTATCACTTCCTAAGAGAGAAAGTGGCAAAGAAAGAAGTCAAGTTGGACTATGTAAGCACAAAGGAACAACTAGCAGATATATTCACAAAGCCTTTTCCAAATGATACTTTTGAGTATCTCAGAGAGAAGCTAGGAGTAATTCCCTTCTTTGATTCTACTTAGAAGAAAGAAGAAAGAGAATCAGTCCTTAGAGACTGGTGGATGGTTGACTACTCTACTTTAGGAGTAGTACCAGAGCTTAAATGCTTGGTGTCCTTTTCCATTGATGTCAAAGGGGTAGTAATATATAGTCATGAAAAATAGAAGTAAAGGAGTAATATACTAAGGGGGAGAAGTATTCAATCATGAAAGTAGTTCAGTTGAGTAAATGGAGAATGTTGAAGAATATTATAGTAGATGGAGGATTCATCCTCGGGGGAGTTTTTATGAGGAAATGGAGAATGTTATAAAAGAATTGTTCATTTGGATTAGTGGTGTTTTTCATTCCATATGTTTTCATCAATGCCAAAGGAGGAGATTGTTGGAGATTTGCCAGCAAGCCAGTGCTGACTGTATGTTTGTCATTGATGACAACATATGGTAAGTAGCATGCGTGGAAGACTTATGCAGTTAGCTTTGAGTATATGAAGCATAAACATGTTATCAATATGATATCATGGACATAGAGATTAACTGTTAGTACAGATAGTTATGTAGCAGCTTGTGTCAGCAGTGTTCCTGACAGAGTTACAGGCAATGTTCTATGAAGTGATTGTCCATACAATCATCATGGAGCCTTGCGCCTTTCGATATGTGATGAAGACATGTTAGTGATATTAAAATCATGGACATAGAGTCTAATGATTAGTATAAGTGAAGTTATGCAGTCACTATTCACTAGTAGCAGTTTCTTGTGTTTATTCAGAAGAGCCGACAGAGATTATATTGGTTTAAGAGTTGCGCTTATCATTTCGGTATGCGCCCTTAGATTAAGGATTGGAGAAGAATTAATCATGTTCGATTAAGAGTGTGTGATGTAATTCATCTTGAGGAGAAATTTTTAGTTACTTTGGTAGAGCCAATAATGTGTAGCATGCATCTACATTTATTAATATTGGACAGGTCCCAGATTGTGTTGCGTGCTTAGTAGAGCTGACAGAATTATTATTGGAGTATGTTATGGTTTCTCTAATATGATTTCAAGGTGATTCTAAGGCCTATTTTATTATATCATTTAGAGGAAAGATATTTATAGGTAGTCATTTGTGATTGCTAGAGCATGGTTCAGAGTTGATTGTGAAGAGTAGAGTAGATTGTGCGAAGTGTTGAGCCATCAACAGAAGGTCTATGTGACCAAGTGAAGAGTTTATGCTATACATTGAAACTGATCTAGATAGCAGGTCAAAGCACAGTTCACCAAGATCCAGATATCATGTATATCTGTTATTCAGAAGGTTGTATCCTTCACCCCTTTGAGAAGTGTTCTCTCAGAAAGTGCATCCTCACCCCTAACAGGGTTAATTGTAAAAGACTCCTAATAGGGTCCGAACCTTGACCAGGTCATTATACTAAATGCATTGTAAAGACAACTCCTAATAGGGTTAAGGATCTTCTAACAAGGATCATAATACACTAGTGCAGATGATTAGTGGGTGTCAATTCCCACCGGGGTTTTTACCTATTTGGGTTTCCCTGTAACCAAAATATTGGTGTTGTGTTCAAGTGTTCTTTCATTGTGTTTATGCTTTATGTTTAAGTATACATAATTGGATAAAGAATTGAAACTTGTAGATAATTAATTCACCCCCCCCCCCTCTCAATTATCTCTTGGGACTATTCCTAATAAGTGTCACCAAGAAAATTGGATTTCCTATCTATAAATAATTGTATGAACTATTCCCTTTCTTCAGTTGTTAACGACTCTGCTAGATCGATTTGTCTCTTTGTCTCTTTAGTCCCTATGTTGATGGTTTGTATCTTTTCCGCTAGTAGTGATGACCTTATCATTGATCAAGAGTATGTCAATCTCTCCATCCTTGGGAACCTTAGGGAGGTTTTCAACCTTGGATATGTCCTTTGTTTTTACAATTTTATGGCTTGCAGGTGCCTTTCAATTTTCACCTAAAAACCTTACATTTTTTTTTTCAATTTTGCAACAAGAGGATTTTCATAACTCACCAAAATATTCTTCTCTATTCAAGTAAATAGTTAATTTGGCCTTATGGTCTCCCGTGGGTATACCTTGTTAAAGTCCCAAGAACTTAGCTATAGCTTTGTCATTCTTGAATATATCTACAATCAGTGGATCTTGTTGTTCCCAATCTATCAATTCAAGGTAGACCAGGGTAATGCTATCTTTGGTTAGAAAAGAGGATATGAAAAATATTGTTAAGGTATTTATAGGTGTTTGATGATGAGGCTCAAATGAGGGTTCATATCAATTATAGAATTGTTCAATCAAAGAAAATCAATCTATAGGTTTATCATGGAGGGAAAAGCAAGCAATGACAATATTGAGATGGAGGGTACCAAAATTTCTTAGGGAATCCCACTCATATTTATTTGAATTTGTGTTAGATTGGTATCTTTAAATTTATCAACCTAATTATAAGCATGTGCATCATTATTAGTAAGAAATCAGTTATTCGAGGTACTTTATTTCAATGGTTGATACCCTAAACCATGAAACATTGGAATTGAAGTAGGTGTTATAGGTTCCACAATTCCTTGATTATATTTGTGAAGGCCAATGCATCCATTATACCCTTATTTTTTGAAAATTGTATACCTCCTTCCATACTCATGAACATGAATTATAACCTTAGGGGATTCCTCATCTATATATAAATAGCAGGACAAGTCTTCCTCAATGGATTTTTGATGTAGCTCACCCCATCTTGTGATAATTGTTGGCTCATAGATAATTGATGTAGGATCATCTCGGGTCCTTGACAATCTTGTCTCACCAAAAACATTTTGGAGTTTTTTTTGTGTTGCTCGGTTTCTTCTTTGATTGAGTTGGTTAGTTTCCTTTGGTTACTGAGTGTGGTCAGTTATCTCCTAAGCGGTCAATTGTTTTACAGGTGCTCGACGATGCTTGTCTATTGCTCAATCATCCTTGCTTACTCAGTAGTTTCTTTTGAGTTTCTGTTGGGATGACTTGTGCATTTATGTTGGGTCATGGATTTAATGTTGGAATCAATCATTGGGAAGCATGTGGTCCCAGATCTGGTCGTTCCTTCTGTTGATTGTGGCTCTGAATGCCAACTCAGTTCGGTAAACTCTTGTATAAATGCAGTTGTTTGGTTGTAGTTTAGAGGCAATTTTAGGTAGAAGATAGTAAGATTAGAGATTGTTGGTAGATCCTCGCATGTTTGAGGACTTCTATAATTCATTGTAATATTTGGTCCTAACCAGGAAGGCCTTACAGCTCGGCATGTATGATTATTTTTTATGAAAATTAATGAAAGATCCTGCATTCTCTCTCATTGTTGTGTGTTGTTGCTTCTGCATGTTGTTGAGCAGGCTGGATCATTAGGGTGTGCCATTTTTTGGCCCCTTTTGCCCCTACCCTTGTGTTAGGTGGTATTAGAGCAAGGTGAGATCTTGATCTAGGTCTGTAGATCTAGGTTTGCAGGTTCCTCTTGAAGCCCTAGTTGATTGTTGTGAAGTAGAAGATTGCGATCTGACCTACAAGTGCAGAGGGTTGTCAAGATGGTTCATGGGAGGTGAGATGCAGATTCAAGATTGGAAGATATGCTAAGGCAGATTGCTGCTAGATTAGAAGCTTTTGAAATAGCCCAAAGAAGAGGCAGACATCTTGAAGATGTTAGTGATGATGAAGTTGAGGAAGAACAGGTGAATGCATAACCTACACCTATTATGGATCAAGGTGAAGAAATATTTTTGAATGATTTGACAAGTTTGAAGTTTACACCACATTTCAATCCTCCTAAGTATGGTGGAAAACTAGATTCTGATGAATTGGTGGACTGGATCACCGAGATGGAAAAGTATTTTGAGTATGAAAACATTCCTGAAGACAAGAAAGTCAAGATTGCAAGCACTAAGTTGAAAATTCATGCATCCTTATGGTGGGAACATCTGCAATTGGATCAGAAGAGGAAAGGCAAAGACAAAATCAATGTATGGAATAAAATGGTGAATAAGTTAAAAGGAAAGTTCTTACCTTGTGATTATCAAATTAACCTAGTTCGGCGAATGCAAAGTTTAAGGCAGAAAGATAGCTTGGTAAAAGAATATACTGAGGAATTCTATAGATTAGATATCAAATCTGGACATGATGAAGATGATATGGAAAGAATTGGTAGATACCTGAATGGTTTGAGAGTTTCCATCCAAGAGGAAATTAATTTGGTCAAATTGGAGAACATTGAAGAGGCTTATTAATTTGCATTCAAGGCCGAGGAGAAATTTAACAAGAGAAATGAGCAGAGACAAAGAGGTCAAGGTGGTAGATTCCCTAGAGGAAGAGGGAGATCTAATGGTGAAAATGGTAGATTTGAACCTGAAAAGACAAATATGGACAAAGGCAAGACCGATTGGAAAGGTGAAATTTCATCTAGAGGCAGAGGCAGTAACTACCGAGGTGGTTATAGTAGAGGAAGTTTTTGAGGAACTTGTTACAATTGTGGAGAAGAAGGACATAGATCTTTTGAATGTACACATGCTAGTAAGAAGGTTGGCAGCAGTAGAAATGCTTTGGTGCAAGAAGAATCACCAAATGAACCTGAGAAAGAAAATAACTTGATGGTAAGGAGAGCACTGTGGAATGAAAGAAAAAAGGAAGATCTCGTAAGGAAAAGTTTGTTCAAGACCAAATGTAGAGTTTCTAACAAAGTTTGGAAGGTAATCATTGATAGTGGTAGCTCAGAGAATCTGGTATCTGAAGAGATGGTCACAAAGTTGCAGTTGGAAAGGATGGCACATCTGAAGCCCTATCAGATATCATGGATCAAATATGAGCATACACTCCTGGTAAGTGAACAATGTTATGTGAATTTGAAGATTGGAAAATAATATGATAAGGTGTTATGTGATATCATGCCTATGGATTTTTGTCATATTTTGTTGGGTAGACCTTGGCAATATGATAGACATGCTATATATGATGGAAGATTGCATAAGTATATTGTTGTGGCTAATGGAAAGAAATAAATCTTGTTACCATTGATGGAAGAACTTGTTAGTAATGTTTTCACATCTATGAAAGTTTGTTTGATGGAGGGAAGAAAGTTTGTTAACTCTTTGAAGAAGAATGATGTATGTTTTGCTGTGATTCCTGAAAAATTGAGTAATAAAAAAAAGGATAGTGTCCTTGAGGAGATTGATAAGTTACTCACCGAGTACAGTGATATCATTTTTGATAATGTACCTGATGGTTTTCCACCAAAGAGAAGCATTGATCATTGTATGTATCTAATCCCTAGAGCTAGTTTACCGAACAAGGCACCTCATCGGTTAACACCTACCGAGAATCAAGAATTGAACCGACAGATTCAAGAGTTGTTGGAGAAAGGTTTGATCAGAGAAGTTTGAGTCCTTGTGCAGTACCTGTTGTATTAGCACTGAAGAAGAATGGATAATGGAGAATGTGTACTGATTCTAGAGCAATCAATAAGATAACAGTGAAGTATAGGTTTCCTATATCAAGAATGGATGACATAATGGACAGTTTGAGTAGAGAAAAGTATTTCAACAAAATTGTTTTGAAAAGTGGGTATCATCATATCAGAATTAGAGAAGGTGATGAATGGAAGACCGCTTTCAAGACAAAAGAAGGTTTGTATGAGTGGTTGGTTATGCCTTTTGGTTTAACTAATGCACCGAGTACTTTTATGAGGCTGATGAATGAAGTTTTGAAGAAATTCTTGGGTAATTTTGTGATTCTATATCTTGATGACATTTTGATATTCAGTAAGACTAGAGAAGAACATTTTTTGCATGTTAGATAAGTTTTGCAGAGATTGAAAGAAGAAAAGTTGTTGATAAATTTGAAAAAGTGTTCATTCATGAAAGAAGAGATTGTGTATTTTGGATTTGTGATCTTAGTTGATGGTTTGAAGATGGATCATGAAAAGGTTGAAGCTATTTTGAATTAACCTACACCTATGAATGCTAGTGAGGTAAGATCATTTCATGGTTTGGCAAGTTTTTACCAAAAGTTCATAAGGAATTTCAGTTCAATATGTAATGCTATGACTGAGACTATGGGAGGAGATAAAAGGGAATTCAATTGGACACATGGAGCTGGAAAATGTTTTGAGACTCTGAAGCAGAAGGTTGTTGAATTACCTATTTTCACATTACCTGATTTCAGTAAGGTATTTCAAGTGGAATGTGATGTAAGTGGAAGTGCAATTGGAGCTGTGTTGAGTCAAGAATGTAAACTTGTTGCTTTCTTTAGTGAAAAGTTGAATGATGCTAGAAGAAAATATTTTATGTATGACCAAGAATTCTATGCTATTGTTCAAGCACTGAAGAAATGGAGAAATTATTTGATACCGAGTGAATTTGTTTTGTATACTAATCATAAGGCTTTTCAATATTTGGGTAGTTAGAATAAGCTGAATCAGAGACATATGAAATGGGTTGAGTATTTGCAAAGTTATACATTTGTGATAAAGCATAAGAGTGGAGTCACTAACCAAGTTGTTGATGCATTGAGTAGAAGAAGATCTTTGATGACCAAGATGAAAATTGAAGTCTTGGTTTTGATGAGATGAGAGATTCTTATGAGTTTGACCCTAATTTTTCTGAGCCATGGAGAAAGTGCAGAGCACCTATTCAAGATCAACAAGATACTAAATGGGATGAATATTTTATTTAGGAAGGTATGTTGTTTAAAGGTATTCAATTGTGTATAATGAGAGGAGTAATGAGAACTAATTTGATAAAGGAGAAACATAGTAGTGGTTTGGCTGGACATTTTGGTATTGGAAAAATATGGAATTTTCTTAAGGAGAAATACAATTGGCCACAATTGTATAAAGATGTTCAGAAATTTGTGAAAAGTTGTGGAATTGTCAAGTTGCAAAAGGAGTAAGTCAGAATACTGGATTGTATGTACCAATTTTTGTACCTGAGAAACCTTGGATTGACATCAGTATGGATTTTGTTCTTGGCTTACCGAAGACAGTAAGAGATAATGATTATATATTTTTTGTGGTAGATAGATTTTCAAAGATGGCACATTTTATACCTTGTAGAAAGACATCAGATGTAGTACATGTAGCAGATCTTTTCTTTAAGGAAATTATCAGATTGCATGGATTACCGAGGAGTATTATCTCTGACCGAGATACTAAATTTGTTGGATACTTTTGGAAAACCCTTTGGAAGAAATTTGGCACTGAGTTGAAATATAGTTCTACATTTCACCCACAAACTGATGGACAGACTGAAGTTGTGAACATAATTTTGGTAAATCTTTTGAGATGTTTAGTTGGAGACACACCGAGTAATTGGGATTCTGTGTTGGCACAAGCAGAGTTTGCATACAATAATTTAGTGAATAGGAGTACTGGAAAGACACCATTTGAGATTGTGAATGGAACATAGCTGAGAGGTATATCTAATTTGAGAGACATTGCTGATGAAAGTAAGAAAAGTGTTGAAGGAGTAAAATTTTCTGAGTACATGAAGATATTTCATGAAGATGTGAAGCTAAAGCTAGAAGAAAGTAATCAGAAATACAAAGACAGAGCTGATAGATTAAGAAGACATAAGACTTTCGATGTTGATGATGAAGTGATGGTTCATTTGAAGAAAGGCCGATTTCCTATTGGAACATATGGGAAACTAAAGATGAAGAAGTTTGGACCTTGCAAGATTTTGAAGAAATTTGATAGTGGAAATGCATATGAAATTGAGTTACCTGATGACATGGACATATCACCTATTTTCAACATTGCCAATTTGTATGAGTATCATGAACCTGATGAAGACTTGGCAGTACCGATCAAATATCTTAAGAAGCAGAAAGAGGAAGTTGAACATATTTTGGAGCAAAGAATTTACAAGAGTATAAGAGGAAAATAATATATGGAATATCTGGTAAAATGGAAGAATAGATCGATGGATGACATTCATGGATTTCACAATCTGAGTTGGATGTAGCTCAGATCATGCCTACCAAATGATTTTGAGAATCATTTCAAAATAACCCCAGGTGTCTGATGCATGAACATCTCGGGTCCTTGGCAATCCTATGTCACTAAAAACATTTTGGAGTTTGTCAGTGTTGCCCAGTTTCTTCTTTGATTGAGTTGGTCGGTAGTTGGTCAATTTCCTTTGGTTACCGAGTGTGGTCGGTTATCTCCTGGGCAGTCAGTTGTTTTACTGGCACTCGGTGATGCTTATTTGTTGCTCGGTCATCCTTGCTTACCGAGTAGTTTCTTTTGAGTTTTTGTTGGGCCGACTTGTGCATTTATGTTGGGTCATGGATTTAATGCAAGAATCAATCATTGGGAAGCATGTGGTCCTAGATATGACCGTAGCTTCCATTGATTATGGATATGAAGGCCGACTCAGTTCGGTAGACTCTTGTATAAATGTAGTTGTTTGGTTGTAGTTTAGAGGCAATTTTAAGTAGAAGATAGAAGATAGTAAGATTAAGATTGTTTGCAGATCCTCACATGTTTGAGGACTTTTGTAGTTCATTGTAATATCTAGCCCTAACTGGGAAGGCCTTACAGCTCGGCATGTACGATTCTATTTGATGAAAATTAATGAAAGATCCTGCATTCTCTCTCTCACTATTGTGTGTTGTTGCTTCCACATATTGTTGTGTAGGATGGATCATTAGGGTGTGCCATTGTTTGGCCCCTTTTGGCCCTGCCCTTGTGTTAATAATTGTCAATTTATATTTCTGCTTTAGTGGTTGTCTTGGCTTGCCATATGTTTGGGGTGATATAGGTATCTTGCCCACACAAAAAGAGTCAGAATATGTGTTTTATCCACATCCCTTTTCTTGGACCTTGATCTTAAGTTCTAATGTGGGCTCAGTCATTGAATTGGAAAGACAGGAGGAATCTACATGTCGAGTTGAGGAAAAATTGGATGCTTCTTGATTGTTTGGCACTTGATTTTATATAGATCCTTTTAGGTTGGTATAGTAAAAGAAAGGATCTCCATCACCTGACATAGTGATTCCTACCCAATTGTGAGGAAACTTGAGGTATTGATAGAAGGTGTATGATACTACCTGCATGGAATGAATCCATGGTCTCCCAAGGATCATGTTGTAACCTAGGTCTAAGTCCAATAATTGGAAAATAGTTTCTTGTGTAGTTGGACAAAATATGATTGGTAGAGTTATTACACCTTTGGAGGGGTGCTCTTCATCATCATATGCTATAATTATGATCTTCTTATTAACATCAACACAACTCTTAGAATAGCCTAGATCATAAATAAAATTTAAGGTGCATACATTTAGACTAGATCCACCATCTATCAAAACTTGTCTTATTTTATGGAGGTGGATAAAGACTTATAAGTGTAGTGGATCATTATGAGATGGCTTCTGTGCTGGCATATCTCTTTTAGTAAATGCGACATGGTGTGGTGTATCTAAGTAGCTAACCATGGCTTGAAATTTTTTAACATCGACATCTTGTGGGACATATGATTATTGCAAAGCTTTATCTATAACTGCTTTGTGTTTAGGCAATATGCATAGCAGTTCAAAAATTAAGATCTAGGTAGGGGTCTTCTTCAGATGGTCTAATAGACTGTATTGACCTAATGATGAGGAAAATGATTTGGAAGATATTTTTGATTTTTATGAGGCCCCTTGTACTATAATCTTGGTATGAAGGGTGGTGACAACACATATAGAATTTGGGCCTCGGACACTAATGGTGTTGATGGTCAAATTTGGAACAGTCTTGACATAGGTAAAATTTTCTTTATTATTTTTTCTTGACTGAGAGCCCTTTCCTTTGTCATGATCCATCAATGGATTTTTAAATATTGTATGATCTTTATTTGTGGTGCCATAATTGTTGAAAACATTGATTTCATCATGTTTGATGAAATCCTGGACTATGTTCTTCAACTAAAAATTGTTTTTCATTTTATGTCCTTTTGTTGTTCGATAATCACCAAAATCATTGTTGTCTCACCATGATGGTTTGAAGGGACCTGGTTCATATAATCTGATTTCTAGTAGATTGATCAAATGCGATTTTATGATTTTCTTCAAGATATTCTCAAGAGGTTCAACAAGAGGTGTATAGTTCCTTCATGGATTTTTCCTTCTTGCAAAACTTTGGTTGTTGTTTTACATATTGGATAAGGATTCTCCCTGGGAGTAACTGTGTTGGTGCTTTGGACATTCATTGATTCTTGGACACGCATAACTAGTTGTACAACTTTAGCATCAACAATGTTGTCATTTGTGACATTTTTATTTTTGGAACTGCTCACCATTTTCACTACATGCTCAATTGTGAGCTAATTTAGATCCTATTAAAATTTAGTGTGAATTTGGTTTGTTGCTTAATGTTGTTTAAAGTTACAAAATTTGAAAATTTAAAAGTACATTTGCTCATGAATTATAAATACAAAAAATGAAAGTACATTTTCAATTATCATGAAAAGAAAAGCACATATACATAAATTTTTTACATTGTGATACATATCACAAAGTTTTTTTTACATGAAACAATGAAAAGTCAAATTTCTCTTTTCATTAACTGAATATAGAATAAAGAAATGTATTTACAACTAGATTCCGCACATGTTGTGGTAGCTCAAAAATAGATAATTTGAAAGAAAGATACATTTTTTAATATAGGGAAAGTAGAAAGATGAAGTAGGGGGTAGATCCTCTATTTCTCGATAATGAAGGAATTTTTTGATTTGTGAAAGTTGTTGGAGATCTAGATCCCACATCCTGGAAGTACATTTGTAGAAATAGTAAGAGATACGGGTCAATCACTAATGATAGAGAAATGGAGAGCCTATCACCTACTAAATATAATGGCATGCCATACACTCAGAGATATGTAAATGTGCAAAGATCATACAACGGGAAAGGAAGAAACAAACTGAAACATGTTTTTTAATGCTAACTAATTCTTGTATTGTGTAGATACAAGTATAAAGGTTAAGTAGGTTATTAAAGAGATACACCCACAAAGTGTGAAACCTTTTGACTAAATTCATGTAGCAGATTTGATTGAAGACCAAAGGGATGTTGAAGGGACATACATATTATAGGTATGAAGCCTTCTAGCTGAAATCATGGAGTTGATTGAAGACAAGTGGTTGAAGGGACATACAAATCAAGCATGAAACCTTCCTACTCATTTCACGATGGTGCAGATTGAAGACTTGAGAAATACAAGGGACACTAAGTTTAGAGTGAAACCTTCTTGCTCTATCATTTATTGCAGTCTCAGACAAAAGTTTATGGTTGTTGAAGGGACATGATTCTTTTATCATGAAACCTTCTAACCTTAAATGCAATATTCAATACTTACAGGAAAGGAACCGACATTTAAAAAGATAATGTATTATATTTCAAACATGTAAAAGTAATAGTCAATCTGATATGGGGTAGGGGGATTCTTCAAGATGCATTCAAATACAAGTGTCAACTAGTAGTACTTATAAGAAGGATCAATCATAGAAAAATGTTACATCATAAAATTAGAACAGCTATAGGGTCACACTTTATGATAATCATCATATGAGTAGATGGTGGGAATGCATTCACAATATTGAATAAATACAAAATGTATGATATGAGTACTAGCATAGAGGTTTCATTTGAACATAATCAAGAGTGTTATCATTACATCAGATACTGATCATCATGCAAGGATAATGAACTAAATTATTTCATTAGCATCAAAAGGAGAATCAAACCAAGTATAAAAGGACAATATCATTGTTCACCTTGATCACAAATGAGTAAAATATTATAGTGATATGAATGAGTGGATAGGAATATTTTTCAAAGAATTCAGTCAAAGACATGGAGCTTTCCACAATATGGCTTTCATCACTTGATGGGTCAATAATTTGTCTTTGTTTTATGATACTTTTATGCTCTATTTCAGACATTTCTAAAACACTTGTTATGCCTTTTCAGTATTTGATCTTATGAACATGCTATAAGTATAGTCAAACCAACAAAACCCATGGATAGATAATAGTCGATATACTTTGCCAAATATTATACATATATTATAGTATTTCATATGGTTGTTTGAATGTGTGTTCTAATATTTGGATTAGTTGAATGGTTAAATGCTTGAAAATATGTATATGCTACTAACTTGCAAGGGAAAGAGGAATGACTGAAGAATGGATCAACATGCATTGATGAAGAGCTAGGAAGAATCAATCACAATGATGGAAATCCATTATGGTACCACGGGACACGCCTAATAAATTGAAGGGAGAATCATTCTAGGAAATATAGGAACACACTTACGCTATATCTTCTCTGTGATAAATGTTTTTGATGCAAAGTGGGCAGCAGGAAGCTTCAAAACAGTGAACAAGGATAAGGATATATACCCTATACACCCAATTTTAAGGGAAAAGTGCTCTGCACCTATCACAAGTGTAGCAAGGACAAGGTTTAAGATTACCACAACCCCAAAATCCCAAGGGAAACCTACTCACTAGGTTTCACCAAGTCCCAAACACCAATAACCAAGGTTGGCTATGAAGCACTCTAACCCAAATTGTTAACAATTCCCCATGAAATGTCTTATAGGACCAAGGGTGACTTATACTCAAGGATCTGGTCTATTTAGGTCCTCAATTTATAGTTCCAATGGTTCTTTCACTCACTAGCAATCCATACGACATGGTTGCTTCACAAAATTAAGTTTAGGCTTGTAGCCCTTCCTCGGAGTGATTTTGGTTTTATCCCAAAATAATTCCATGAAAAATAATGAAAAAATTGGAGATTTTGATACCCTTTTGGGCTTAAGGGATCATATCCAAGCACCAAGGTGTGAAACTAAAAGGAAGACAGGAAAGTATCCAGTCTAGACATAATAATTAGGCCTAATTAGGCCTAAAAATGCACTACAAGTGTTATTTCGCTTAACCAAATGCCCAAAAAAATTATTGGAACATGTGAGGGCATGCATAAGGGTCTTATATCCTTAATTATATGTCTTGGAGAATCCCCAATCACAAATTGTGATGAATGTACACAATCGCTTGCAGGTGCACACATAGAGATGTACACCTAGGGCATCATGGAAAATCCATCTCCCTGCAAGTTACCACTCCTAACTTGCATATCCTCAAAGTAAATTAAAAAATCTTGAATTCCACCAAGGGGAATTAGATTCCCATGGTGGAATCGAGTAGAACACTCAATCTCAATTGAAACCCTTCTTTTAAGCCTACAAACCAGGTAGTGAGACTAAAAACTCAATAAATTTCAAACTATGATTGATCAACACATGGAACCAAATCAAAATGAAAGAAGGTTCACAAGGAAAAATTTTGGTCTCAAAATTTCATGCCCCTCTATCCGTACTATTCAACTGTCCTCGGGATTTGCAGAGAAATGGTTATATTTTATTGATTCTTAATGCCAAAATTACATGATGAGCGTACCACCCACCTGAAAGGGATTATGTAGGCACTCCCAATGGTTACATAACATATTTGAACTAACTTTCCATTTGGGAGTTGGTTTATAAGTCCCTGACAAAAGTTGTCAAGTTTTCTCAAAAGTTGCTTGACAACTTTTTGAGCACTTTTACATATTTTGCAATTTTGCAAATTTGATGGCCAATCTTGGTCTTAATCTTATTTTAGTGATCCCTAATGGATCCAAACATGAAAAAACAAACAAACCTATTTCTAAGGGTTTGGACAATTAATGACCAATAGTTGACCAAGGGCTCATAGGATGCCAATCTTGGGACTATGGTCTTACAAAGGAGTCCAATGATTAACCCATTTTACTATCATGAATAGAGGCCTCTTAGGACCTTGATGGAAACCTTAAGTGCCAAAGGAACACTTAGTTCATTTAGGGTGCTCCTGCACCATACTCCCCATGAGATTTGAACTCAAGTTCCCACTTGAGGTTAACTAGTGAACAATGGTGCCATGCTGTTGGATTTGTGCCTCTATCATCTAGGTAGCATCTATTGGAGGGAGTCCTTTCTATTTCACTAAGTACTACATGTACTTGTTCTTCCTTTTTTGCTTCAGCACTTTAGATTCCAGAATTTTATCTAACTCCATTTGCTTTCTTGGTGGGAGATCTGTCACATAGTCTCCATCATCTTCATCATGTGGACCCTGCACATTAGAAACATCTGAAACACACTTGTAAGGGGTAAGGTCTACAATATTAAAAATATGAGAAATCAGTAAAGTGGGAGGCAATGAAATTTCATAAGTGTTTTTACCCATCTTGTTTAGGATGGTGCATGGTCCAACTTTCTTCATGTGTAGCTTTGAATATCTACCTTTAGGGAGTCTCTCCTTCCTTAGGTATGCCCATACTTTGTCTCCAACCTTGAAATGGACTTCTCTCCTTTTATTTGTCGATGCCTTATATTTCATGGTGGACTATTGTAGTGCCTCTTTCACCTCTGTCTGCACTTTAGAGATCAGTTTAGCTAATTCCTCTCCTTGTGCACTAACTCTGAAATCAGAGGGTAACTCCACCAAATCTAATGGACCCTTGGGATGGAGTCCATATACTATTTGGAATGGTGTCTTTTCGGTAGACCTATTCATTGAATCATTAAAGGAAAACTCTACCTGAGGTAAGATCATGTCCCAACTTTGGTAATGTTGTTTATTTAGACATCTTAGGAGGTTTCCAAGTGACCTATTTACCACTTCAGTTTGCCCATCAGTCTATGGGTGATAGGCAAAGTTGTAGGTCAGATTTGTGCCAAGCTTTTTGAAAAGAGTCCTCCAAAAATGTCCTTGAAATTTAACATCTCTGTCTGAAACTATTGTTTGAGGTAAGCCATGAATTCTGAATACTTCTTTAAAGAAGAGATGTGCTATGTGAGATGCATCATTTTTACTTTTGCAAGGTAAAAAGTGGACCATTTTTCTATATCTATTCACTATGACAAACACACTGTCATGACCCCATTTTGTTCTTGGCAAACCCATTACAAAGTCCATTGAAATTGATTCCCATGGCCTAGAGGGAATTGGTAGGGGTTGGTACAGTCCTTGGTTAGTGGATACCCCTTTTTCTTGTTGGAAAATAGTGAAAGATTCTACAAACTTGTTGACTTCATTCCCCATTCTTGCCAAAAAATAACTTCTATTCACTAAATCAGTGGTTTTATTTATCCCAAAGTGACCACCTAAGCCACCACAGTGTTTCTCTTTGATGATATTTGTTCTCATGGAACATTTAGGGATGCACAATTGGGCTCCTTTAAACAAGAGCCCATTCTAAATCAGGAAATCAGAAAAATCAGTATGGTATTTGCCCACCATTTTAGTGCATACCTCAAAAATTTCTCCAAATTTTGGATCATCTACATATAAGTGTTTTAGGGAGTCAATCCCTACACTTTGAAGTTGTACTTATTCAACCAATCCAACCCTTCTATTTAGGGCATCAACCACTTTGTTTGCCACTCCCTTTTTGTGCTTTATATTGAAAGTGTAGGCCTACAACTGCTTCATCCATTTGATGTGTTTGACTCCAAGCTTTTCCTGACTATTTAAAAAACTTAGTGCATGATTTTAAACAATGAATTCTTTAGGGAGTAAGTAGTGTCTCCATTTTTTCAAGACTTGTACCATTGCATAAAGTTCTAAATCATATGTAGAGTATATTTTCTTTGCATCATTCAATTTTTTTGAGAAAAATGCTATAGCCTTACCTTCTTGGCTCAAGAATGCACCTATAGCCAAGTTTCTTGAATTTGTTTCAACAGTGAAGACCTTATTGAAGTCAGGGAGCACTAGGATTGGGTATTAGGCCACTCTATTCTTGAGATATAGGAATTTATCTATAGCTTCTTTAGTCCATTCAAATTTGGTCTTTTTTCCACATTTTATTGTGTCCAACATAGGAGCACACACATGGCTAAAGTTTTTTCAAAACTTCCTATAAAAAGTTGCAAGTCCATGAAAGCTTCTAACATCACCTTGGTTCTTTGGTGTAGGCCAGTTGACAATTGCTGCAACCTTTTTTGGATCCATTTTGAGGGTGCCTTGGGAGATTAAAAATCCTAGGAAGACAAGTTCCTTCTTCATGAACATACACTTTTCCAAGTTAATCACTAACTTGTGCTGATGAATTCTCCTCAAGACTTGCTCAACATGATCAAGATGTTCTTCTTTGCAATGACTGTAAATCATAATGTCATCCAAATATATGACTAAAAACTTACCAATAAAATAAATGAAAATCTCATTCATGAGTCTCATGAATGTACTAGGAGCATTACTCAAACCAAATGGCATAACAAGCCACTCAAACAAACCTTTAGTAGTTTTAAATGTTGTCTTCCATTCATCTCCTGGCTTTATCTTGATTTGGTGATAGCCTGATTTTAAATCAATTTTTGTAAAGTAACCAACAGTGCCAAGTTGATCAAGAAAATCTTCCATTCTTGGGATGGGGAACCTATATCTTATGGTTATTTTGTTTAAGGCTCTGCTGTCAGTACATAACCTCCATTTTCCATCATTTTTAGGGGCTAAGACTGATGGGACAACACATGGACTGAGAGTTTTCTAAATTAGTCCCTTCTCTAACAATTCATTGACTTGCCTTGCAATCTCTGCATGTTGAACTGGTGTCATCTTGTATGGGGCCTTGTTAGGCAGGGATGAACCAGGTATCAAGTCAATTTGGTGACTGATATCTCTTAAGGGAGGGAGGCTTGTGGGCAGGTCACTAGTAGTGACATCACTATATTTTTCAAGTAATTTGTTGACTTCATCTAGTATAGGATCATTTTTATTAGACCTTATACTATCCTTGGGTTTGGAGATTAGGAAAAAGGCTTCATTTTTAGGTTCCTTCAACACTTTTAGCATTTCTTTTTCACCCATGATGATGACAGTAGGTTCTTTCTCTATTTTATTTTTAGGCAGGGGCTTCATGGTGAAGGTTTTTCCCTCTTTGGTGATGGAGTAGGTTTTCTTCCTACAATTATGTATGGCATCTACATCATATTTCCAAGGCCTACCTAGAAGAATGTGGGAGGCATCCATTTCAACAACATCACAAAGAACTTTATCTTTAGAGTCTGCAGTTGAAAATTCTATCCATGCTTGTTCAGTCACTAAGGTTTGTTGACCTTTTGTTAGCCAAGAGACATGGTAGGGGAAAGGATGTGGCTTCTTAGGAAGATTTATTTTTTGAACCATTTCACTAGATACCAAGTTTTCAGTTGAACTAGAATCTATGAGCAAATTACATACCTTTCCATGGCATTTGATCATTGTCTTGAAGAGGTTTTTTCTTTGTGGAGGTTCTTGGCTTTTTGGTACTTGAAGAAAGACTTGTCTCATCATCAAACATACTCCTTCCTCTGGTTCTAAGTCCCTTGCATCTGCATTGTCTTCTTGTTTGTCCTCTTGAATGAGTTGTGCTCTTCTTTCACCTTGATTGTTATTGTTTCTCTTCTCATGGAATCTTCCTGCATGGTGTCCCAACTGATTATAGTAGTAACACTTTAGGGGTCCATTTCCTCTTCCTGTGTTTGTTCTCCCTCTATTGAAAGGTCTCCTCCCTCTATAGTTTCCTCTTGAGTTTGAATCATTATTTTCTTTGTCTCCTTGGTTAGGGGTCCTGCTATTGTTGCCACTATTATGTCCTCTATTCCAAGAGGTTCCTCTCCCTCTAAAGTTCTTCCCACTATCATTTCTCTTTCCCTTACCAAATTCCTATTTTCTCTTCCACTTGTCCTCTACCTTGAGTTCCATTTGGTATCACTTGTTTACTATGGCAGGGCAGTGTAGGCTAAGTTCCTCTTGAATGGACACCTTAAGACCGTTCATATACCTTTCTAGCTTTTCTTCTTCATCTTCTGCCACATTTGTCTTCATATATAATTTTAGGAACTCCTCGGTGTATGAGCCTACATCCATGTCTTTCTACTTTAGACTTTTCTTCCTCCTATGGAGTTGTACCCCATAGTCTTCAGGTACATATGTTTCCTTGACTAGGGCTATCATTTTGTTCCATGAATTAATCACACTTCTTCCATTCTTCACCCTCTCTATTTGGATGAAGTTCCACCAAGTTAGGGCTGCTCCCTTCAACTTGGATCTTTCCATCTTCACTCTCTTCTTCTCAGGGATGTCCTCACACTCAAAGAAGCTTGTTAAGGCCTCTATCCAATCCAAGGCCAAATCTACATTCATCTTACCATTGAAAAGTGGTAAGTCCATCTTCTCCTCCATGGTTCTTCTTCTCATACACTTTAAGGCATCTATGAAGGGTCTTTGGTTTGCAGTGATGTTCTAATTAGTGGTGTCTTCCTCCTCTTCACTCCCTTCTTCATTACCAGACTCATTCTCTTTACCCTTGTCTACCTTTCTCTCAAGTTCTTGGAGCCTCTTGGTTAGGGCTACATTTTCTACCCTCTATTCTGTCACCATCTTTGCTAGTTCACTTTTTTTAACCCTTGCAAGGATCTCTTCATCCTCAAGAGCATACATAGCTCTAATACCACTTGATGCAAACTGGGCAGCAGGAAGCTTCAAAACAGTGAACAAGGATAAGGTTATATACCCTATACACCCCAAATTTAAGGGAAAAGTTCTCTACACCTATCACAAGTGTATCAAGGACAAGGTTTAAGGTTATCACAACCCAAAAATCCCAAGGGCAACATACTCACTAGGTTTCACCAAGTCCCAAACACCAATAACCAAGGTTAGCTATGAAGCACTCTAACCCAAATCATTAACAATTCCCCATGAAATGTCTCATAGGACCAAGGGTGACTTGTAATCAAGTATCTGGTCTATTTAGGTCCTCAATTTATAGTTCTAATGGTTCTTTCACTCACTAGCAATCCATACGACATGGTTGCTTCACAAAATCAGGTTTAGGCTTGTAGCCCTTCCTCGGAGTGATTTTGGTTTTATCCCAAAATACTTCCATGAAACATAATCAAAAAATTGGAGATTTTGATACAATTTTGGGCCTAAGGGATCATATCCAAGCACCAAGGTATGAAGTTGAAAGGAAGACAGGAAAGTATCCAGTCTAGAAACAACAATTAGGCCTAATTAGGCTTGTAAATGCACTACAAGTGCTATTTCCCTTAACCAAATGCCCAAACAAATTATGGGAACATGTGAGGGAATGCATAAGGACCTTATATCCTAAATTAGAGGTCTTGGACAATCCCCAATCATAAATTGTCCTGACTGTACTCTGTCGCTTGTAGGTGCACACATAGAGATGTACACCTAGGGAATCATGGAAAATCCATCTCCCTGCAAGTTACCAATCCTAACCTACATATTCTCAAAGTACATAAAAAAATATTGAATTCCACCAATGGGCATTATATTCCTATGGTGGAATCGAGTAGAACACTTAATCTCAATTGAAACCCTGCTTTTAAGCCTACAAACCAAGCAGTGAGACTAAAAACTCAATAACTTTCAAACTATGATTGATCAACACATGAAACAAAATGAAAATGAAAGAAGGTTCACAAGGAAAACTTTTGGTCTCAAAATTTCATGCCCCTTTGTCTGTACCAATCCGTACTATTCAACTGTCCTCGGGATTTGCAGAGAAATGGTTATATTTTATTGATTCTTATTGCCAAAATTACATGATGATCCTACCACCCACCTGAAAGGGCTTATGTAGGCACTCCCAATGGCTACATAACATATTTGAACTAACTAGCCATTTGGGAGTAGGTTTATAAGTCCTTGACAAAAGTTGTTAAGTTTGCTCAAAAGTTGCTTAACAACTTTTTAAGCACTTTTACATATTTTGCAATTTTGCAAATTTGATGGCCAATCTTAGTCTTAATCTTATTTTAGTGATCCCTAATGGATCCAAACATGAAAAACAAAAACAAAAAACTATTTCTAAGGGTTTGGACAATTAATGACCAATAGTTGACTAAGGGCTCATAGGATGCCAATCTTGGGACTATGGTCTTACAAAGGAGTCCAATGATTAACCCATTTTCCTATCATGACTAGAGGCCTCTTAGGACCTTGATGGAAATATTAAGTGACAAAGGAAAACTTATTTCATTTAGGTTGCTCCTACACTAGTATTATTGAAGCGATTATGCAGCCTTTATGTTATTTTATCACAAACTATTGTATTTTCCTTCCTTTGTGATGTGAATTAGTTAGAAATAATCTTTTTGTGTTCGAATAAGCATTGATCCTCTATATAAGGGGAGATGATGGTTAGATAGAAGTTAGTCAGATGGTTGTATTATTGATATAATCTGAAGAAAAGTTAATTTTCTAGTTCTGTGTGTTGTCTCATGATAATATAATCAGTTTTCTAGAAATACAATGAAGAAGTGATTTTGAGTTCCATTTTGTGTTGGTAGCTAGCAAAAGCTGACCAAGGGGGCACACTTGAAAGGTGGATTAGAGTAGATTATATTAAGTTGTTTGAGCATTTACAATAGTTCAAGTAGAGTTTTTTGTTCTTTCCTATAACACTATACACTATGTATGTTCCTGTAGCACTTGCAATAATAATCATTGTGAATGCTTTGGGTTGACAAAATAGATTAGGATTGAAGTTACAGTTGTCAACACCATTTTCATTAGTAGATGTGTGTGTTTAATTTCTTACAACAATAGTGTAAGTTTATTTCACGTATTTTCCTTCCTGCAGCTTAAGCAAAATGACTCCATTAGAGACTTAGTGCACAAACTGTGTTGTCCCATTTCAAGTATACATCCCTGGGTTGACAATTTAAATGTACTTCATGATAGGGAAAATGATAATTAGTATAAATATACTATTTCTAGGAGAAGCCATGGCATGATTATTATTACCTATTATGGGGATATCCATTTTTGGCGCTATTGTTGGGCATGGTGTCAAGATAAGAATCTTATTGAGTCATTTTTTATAGTTTCATATTTTCTAGATAGTAGTTTGTAGTTTTGAACTTGCTTCACAAGTTTGTCAAATTACCTGCACGCATTGAAGGGGAAGAAGATGAGATGTCTATGGTAGATTCCTTCCAACAGAACACAATATTCTAAATGTAGAATTTGAAGAAGTTGAATTACCTTTTGTTGATGCAAGTCTTGAATTTCCTTTAGCATCCTCATCTGTAGAAGACCCCTTTGATCCATCTGATCTTTGATCGTTTGCTAAAATTTTGGCTAGTTTTCTTGATAATTCCACTGCAAGTATACTTGTTCCTAATAATCATTTGTCTATTGTCACTTCCCAGCCACAACTTCACTCCCAAGTACCTATAGTGATGGCACAACCTACCTTTTCATTCTCTCTTTGTAGTCTTATAAACAATGCCAATCTCAAGAACATACCCACTGTTGCACTTCCAAAGTTCTATGGTCTAATTATTGAAGACCTTGACACCTTTCTATTTGAGTTTGACATTCTTTGTCAAAGTTTTGATTATAAAAATGATAGTCACAAACTCTATTTGTTTCCAACAATGTTAAAGGAGCCAACTTTAAGATGGTTCATGTGATTAGGGGCTAATGCATCAACCACTTGGAATGAGATGTAGAATTTGTTTTTGCAGAAGTATAAAGAGTATTGTAAAGGGGGTGACTTAAGGGGGGATGACATTTTTCATATGTCACAAAAGGAAGATGAAACTTTGGAAGATTATATGTCACACTTCTTGTATAATTTGTAGAAGAATCCTCAGTATACGTTGCACGAGGATTCACAAAAAGTCATTTTCTTAAGGGGAGTAAATGACAATTGTCTTGAAGCACTAAATCTTATGGATGGAGGAGACATTTCTCAATCTTCCTAGGATGATCTTAAGAAAAATTTTCTTAACTATTCAAGATCAGCAGTGAAGAAAGGTAGAGGATTTTGACCCACACTTGCTAAAGGGAATGGCTCTAGTATCTCTAAAATGGAAATTTGTAATCTGCTACCAGATTTCAAACAAGATATTATCAATAATGTTCCTACACACTTGGACACAATGCATTCCAAGAAGAAATATGAAATGCTGAGGTAAATCTAGTTGAATATTGTCCTCATTGTCGGCAGTAAAAGAAGGATTGTCGGTGCAAGTTAGTTGTGAATTTGGAGACCCAAAACCTTCCTACTGAGTTTAGGAAAATAGGAAAGATGAGCAAGTATTTTCTATTGTTCAACGTCATCCATGGGCCCCGAGACAAGGTATGCCCCAAGATCCTTTGAAATCTTTTAATCCTTATAATAACCAATGGCAGAACTAGAATTTTTAATACCCTTCTCAATATTCCCAACCTGCTTGGAACAATGTGTAGCCTAATACTCAATAGAACCAGTGGTTTAATTAACAACAAACCTAATGGCCATAGCCTCAAAAGCAATGGAAGCCACCACAAAGAAATTGGAAACCATATAACCAGTGGAAAGGACCCCAATACTAGCCTAATCAAAATCTTGGTTATCAATCCTTACCACCTCCAGTGTCTCAACCTTCACTCTTGCCACCTAATACAACTACAAGTCCTCCTCCAAGGCTAACACAATTACCTACTCAACCACAACCTAATCCTAATAGAAAGCAACCTTTTTATACTATAGATGCCCAACAGTACTGTTATCATTCTTTTCACTTATCTTTGGAGGCCTAATTAAGTGAAACTACTATACCCTGGTTTGGATTATTAGTGATCTTTCTTAATTTTGTGTTTATTTCATTGTAAGGTACATGAAAGAGAAAAGAAATGGTCTACATCTAAGCATTGCATGTATATGTACCAATGTCTTAAGTGTGCTATACAAAAGGAAAAGTACTGAGAAGACCATTTATCCAAGCTCACACAGGTTGTGAGCATATCCATTATTAGAATTGCATAAATGAGTGTAGACATAAATGAAATGAGGAACATAAATACAAGGCTACCAGACATTGTCTGCTAATGAAGTCTTGATCCACAATGTTTCCAGGTGCTCCTGAGATCTAAAACCTGCAGAGAAGAGAGGAAGAGAAGGGGGTTAGATCTAATGGATCTAAATAATGTATGGTGCCATAGCACTTACAAGCATGCATATATGCACTCAATCATACACCTCTGGGAAGGGCTGTGCTCAGGGCATGTGTACTAAAGAAGCTACAGAAATAAAAAGAGATACCATGTTTTCACTAACTTGTTTGTTCCATGTCTAGATACAAAAGAAGTTGTTTCATGAATCTCGATAAATGATGTTGGCCTGTAATGTGAGCTCTCTCGGGAAAACCTCAAATTTCCTTGAAAGAGACCACATTGCAGGCCAAGAACACCCATGATCAGTATTGAGTCTCCTAGTACCCTACACTTAACCTGTTAGGGTTCTCAGAAGCTCTATTCCCATAGAGTTTCTGGGAGCCCTAACAGTCTCAAGGAGAGGCACTGAACCATGTGGGGAAGCATTCAGTGAATGATGCAATATCAATGGGACACTCAAGAATTACAAAGATAAATAAAATGGAGCATGGTCAAAGGCACTCACAGATTCAAGAGGCAATTCATTATCAATATGTCAGGAAGGGTACACAAATCTGTATATTAGGGAAATGTACATTATAGCATAAGTGTGCTCTAAATCTACATTCAACACATTGATGCTATAGCATGAGCATATGTAAATCTGTACAATGAGCCAAATACAAAGGGGCTAACTTGGGCCTTGGAGATTCCATCTCAACAAGATGCCAGTATAAAGCGAGTACATATGCATGTGCCCTCGAGATATAATTAGGGATCAAATTCGATATCAACATAACATTGAGCGTTCAAACATCAAGTGACATAATATTGGATGCATAAGCAAGCACAAATCAATCAATGGTGCATATATATGAACGGTGAGCTGATCAAACAAACACAGTGCTTCTACCTCATAGGCTTTCAAATCATGCCAACAAATAGGATCAAATAGCAAAGCAATGAGGTGATACTCCTGAAACAGAACAGGGCATGATAACGACATAACCAGTATACATCAATATACAACAATAACAAAGATCATAGTAAGTTCTAAGATAGATCACGGTGCCTCATGGATAACATAGCAAACAAAGAGCATGGATATTTTGTGAGAACAACACATAATGCCTCAAAGATCATGGCCAAACAACAAGCATTCTATGCAAATCCGCACAGCCAGAGAATGGCAACAACAAAGATGAAGACACACAGGTTGGAATGGCAAAACATTGGGCATGTAGCATAAGTCACAATAAATGATGCCATTATAACTAGCAATGAATTCATATTCAAAATCAAAAAAATCAATAGCACTCCATGAAGCATTAGTCCAATACACAATATTTTCTCACAAGTCGTGCATGTTTGAAAAGGCAGCGTAAGCATGAAACATGAGGTGCATTCTTCAAACAATCACAGTCATATTGCAATGCCATAGAAGGGACACGGGCTGCAACAACAACTACACATGACAATGAGCAAAGCATGATGAACAAGAAGCAACAAAGATCAACTCATGGGCTCCAAACATTAAACGTTGCATACCAGTGAGCGCAATGATCATACTGCAGTCAAGGTTGGTGAATCCAATTAAGGATAGACCGACCTTGCAGCCAAACCAATATGCAGCAGAAATACACAATAAGAAACACAGATCTGATAAGAAATATAAGTCTTTATTCCTCAAATCACTGATGACATGCAATGTGTTGGGCTGTAAGGCCTTCCCAGTTATGACCAAGTACAAAGCAAGTAACAATTTACAAGATCTCGCAGGATCCGAATCTTTTCCACAACATCAGCATTTAGCTAGCCCAGGTCTGCAACACACATCACACTGGTAGGCACCCAGGAAAGATCTAAACTCATACTCAAACTTCCAAGCAATCTTCCTGTTCCTAAGCTCGTAGGCTACTAACTTCCTTCTTCTCCTCCAAAACTATTCCCCAAACAACTACCCAATCATCTACTTAAATACTAATCCCAGCCACAAGTTGGCTCAATAGGATATACAAATATTAAATGCCAAAACATCAGTCAGCTCTCACATAGCCTTACAAAATAAATAAACTCTTCAAAAGATGGCCCCAACGGTCATCAAATCCACATAGAAGAATGCAACACACTAGATCTAGGTCCCCACATGCCCAACGGTCAATCCATAACTTGAGGAGCATGACCCAAATTAAATGCACTAGTCGTTCAAGCTGATTCATCCAAATAATCCCGTCAGTAAGTAAGAACACCGAGCAACAGAGGAAATAACCGAGCGCCAGTCAACCAACCATGCCAAGCATGATTGAGCAATGCATTTATCACCGATGCCTTAGGAAACCGATGCCTTAAGTTACCGAGCATTCCTCAGAGACCGAGCACCCAAGAAAACACTGAAACTGAGCAACCAGTCTCCCAAACTAAGCAAGAACTCCACCAAACCGAGATCAAAACTAACAATCTACCTTCAAAGATAAACATATTTTTGGTTGATACAGGATTGCCAAGAATCCTAGGATGCTCCTGCATCAGATCATCATTTGATGTCCATGGCTCTCAAGGATACTCAAACAGATAGTGGTGGTAACAAAAAGTGTCGAATAATCCATCAAATTATATAGCTCACAGGTCTTCTAAAACCAGTTATTGGAAAATAGGTTACAACAGGTACTAAGTAGCACAAGAATCCACATTCATGGGCTATCATGAACTCCATGGATGAGATTTCATGTACACATCTGAACATAATGCTAATAGTGAAGGTAGTTCACTGGCTGAGAGAGAATTATATGGCATGATGTTTCGAACAGAATTTTGATGCCCTAGCTAGAAAATAGGTTACAACATAGCTCACAGGTAGCACCAGAAAATGAACAGTGTAAACCCCATGTTTCCCTAGCTCAAGGGCTCTTGACAATGGAAATAATATTCCTCTTAGACATCAACAAATATAGGATTTTTTCATAGCCATTAAAATAGAGAATGTAAACAAGAAACATTGTGCCCTAAGCTCGCAAGCCATGCATTAAAGTAAAACATTGAGACATAAGCATCATTGATAGGGATGTTATGCCCCTACAGTAAAGTCACAATGTGTACAGACAATCAACATTCAATGGCACAATGAGAAAAGTCATACAATGATGCTCCAGCCCTATAATGCAGGCTATAATGAATACATCAACAACAACAAATGCAAATCATGTTCATAGCTAGCATTATGCTAACTACAAGGGGGCATTGTATGCCATGAATTCAAAACAACAGGCACTGAATGCCATCAATGATGCCAAGCAACACGAATACTAGTAAGGGAATCGATGCCCCAACTTGCTCACATTCGAGAGGCAGAGAATAATATGGCATGAAGTCTAAATAGTGAGCATACAATGATCAACATAAACAACAAATACATCAAATACAAAGGGTATAAACCGTGCCCTAGTCTCATACATTGCCACAGAGAAACCATGCCCAAATGAGTACATAAAATAATCAAAAGCAAGACAATGAACTTATAATGCCCTCAATATGCAGAGGTTCACAATGCAAATTCCATCAATATGCAGCGACCTCAAAAAATGAGGAGATTTCCATGAATCAAATTACAGAGAAAACATTATCGAATACCCTAATAGGGCACAACATTACGCCCTCAAAGCACAACAAGAAATGAATCAAAATACAAATGGTGCCTTAATTTTTACAATAGTGAATAGATATACAGTGCCCTTGGAAATACAAAGGAGAATGATCATATGCCTTTGAAAATACTGAACATAATGCTCTTGAAATCAAAATGAAATGTAGAAATGAAACAAGACCAGTGCCTACCTCAACAATATGACACCATGAAGGAAGAGACTGCAGTGTTTCCAAATCGGGCCCGAGTTCACAACCAAGAAGGCCAGTACAAATGACAAGTTTCCCACTAGAGCGGAAGTGAAGTGCCATTCTTTTGGCATCTTCTTTTGAGCGGTTGTGGTAGAGAAAATGATTAATAGGTTTTCCCTTTTCCTCTATGGATTAGGTCAAGAACCTTATTTATTATTATTTTATTTGTATGCTTGCCAATGTTCATAAGATGTGGGTTTTTTTATTTTGAATAATTATTAAATGTTTTCTCCCCTTAATTGGGTCAAGAATTATTTAGTAATTTAATGAAGTAATTTTGTTTAAATCCACATAGGGGTTAAGTTTTAATGTAAAAGTCATTGCATATTTTATTGTAAATTCTGACAATGGTATTTTTATAAACCATTGTCATAATACAATTTTTAGTGCATGACTTGGAGAGGACAGGGTTATTCCTTTGACCATCTTTTTAGGGCATCCCACTTTTTCGCTACCCCTAAAAACTTAGGAATCTGGCATCTGACTTTATAAGGCATCTTCATGGGCCTATTTGTGGGATTTTCCATTTTTAGGAGGTTGAGGGGTTTCATGCAGATTCCTAGGTTTTCTTTTTATACCTCTCACTTGCATGAGTGAGGTCAGTTCTTCATTCTCTCTTTCTTGGAGGTGAATGCTTGTAGCTCTCGAGAAGTAGATTGATGTACTTGGCTCCTTTCAGTGAGAATAAAGTAGTATTCCTTCTCATCCCTATTATTTTCTAAGTTTTTCTATTAGAATTCATTTCAAAGTTATTGTGATCATGTTATCCTTTACTTTGCACATTTGTTCAAGTTGAATGTTCAGGAAAGTGTTTTTGTAATTGATATAATCTATGTATGTTTGGGCTTTAAGTTGTGGAAGTTTTTCCCTTCTTTAACCCAAGTACCTCTTCATTTCAAAATATCAAGGCAATAGGGCCAGTTTTCAAATCCCAAGGTTATTTCAGGTGTCATTGTGAGTTTGCTTCAATTTGTGGATCTTTCAAGTTTGGTGAATCACCTAGTTTTAGTTTTAGTTTCCTGCACTTTCTCTCCCATTTCCTTCAAAGTTTAGTAAAGTTTTAGGTGATTCAAGGGGGAAGTCGGCCCCTAATCCAAAGGTCTACTCTTGGATAGGTTACCCATATCTTGAGAGTAGTCCCATGTTTCATGGGATTGCTAGGTCCTACACTTAGCCATACTCGGGTGCAATCCCTAGTGATAACAATTTTTGGCATGCCTGGTGGGACTATAATGTTTCCCATCATTCACTAAGATTTTGGTGTGATCCTCAGTGCAATCAACCTTTAAGAGGTAGTTTGTTTCAAACACCATGGTGACTCTGAGAAAAATCTATTGGTTTAAGCAGTCCAAGTGGTGGTAAGTTTTAGAAAATATCATTTTTACCAGCTCATTTGATGAATAAACATGTCAATTCCTAATACATATTATTATAGGTGAAATGGCCCACCAACAAAAAATTACCAGTGTGCACTACCATACCCTCCCACCCAGCATCAAGCATCCTGGTAGCATTCCTATGAACCACCCTATGAAGGTCACCATTACAACCCTCAAAATTAGTCCAACACCGCTTCAAATTCAAACTCCAATGACTGGTTGGTGATTTTTTGAGAAGAAATGAGCTCTTACATGAGAGAATATGCAGAGATGAGGTCTCAGAAAGAGGAGATCTCAAGGCAATATATGGAGATGGTGGCTCAGAAAGAAGGGATCTCATGGCAGCTAGAGAACAAGATAGCAATTTATGAGCAGACCCTTGAAGAAAATAACCAATTGATTTTGACACAAGAAAAGGCCTATGAGAAAATTCTTGAGGATCATCAAAAATTAATAAGGGCCATCTATCTTACAGCTACAAAAATTGAGAAGGATCTCTGAAAAGAGTTAGCAGAAAATGATCAGTTAATGAAGAATCTATTGGTACAAGCACCAAGGCAAGAAGATCAAGAGGTCATTGTTGCCCCAATGCAAGAGAGATCACTAGATCCACTAGAGGGAAATAAAATCTCAATGCAATCTTGGAGACCCTCATGGACCATGTATCTGGGTTTCGTGATGCCAACTCTTCTAAAGGAGGAGATCCGGGAGGAGATGCCTCTTGCTTCTGAAGAGGACCCAGAGGCTTTACAGACTAGACAGGAAACTCACAAAGTTCAAATCCCAAATTTCTTACCTGGTAAGTCCACTAGCACTTCTATTGAAATTCCAAGCTGTAGGATTTCTCCTTCATTTCAAAATCGTAGTCAACATGGGCCTAACCTCCATGAATTTTTAGAGCCTATCCATGACCCTATCTCAGTTTTCCAGCCACTCTATTAGATTCCTATAAAAGAGACACCTAAAAGGGTTGACTTCCTAAGTGACAGTGAACCTGTCCTCCAATAGATAAAGCCTTATGAGCCAATCCATGAAGAGACCCTCACACCTCATAACATTTTAGGCCACCAGGAAGAAAATGAATTTTGTCTTTTAGGTGTACTTTTTCATGATGATCATGAGCAACAAATAGATTTGTTACATGTTGATGTATTAGAGCAGTAAAGAAAAGGTCAGGAAGCAAGTGAAGAAGGTGAGACCCTAACTAATTTATTTGAGGAGATGCCTTCTTATATTGAGCAAGATGTGCTAGTGCAAGATTTACTAGTTGAGCTCACTGATTGTGATAAGAAAGATGATATAGTTGTTGCTAACCTAGGACAACAAGAAGATTTTGACTCTATGATAAATGATTTTTGGTTATCTCTTGTTGGTGTCCCTCATCTCCCTAGAATGGATGATAATTTTCATGTTCTTGAGGAAGAGTTTTTCTTTTCAGGGGGCTAATGTTGTCCCAGTTATAGAATCAGTGACAGTACCTATCTGCAGTAAAGTGGTGGATGAATCTCAAGAATCATGTTTCCTGGACCATGAGGAGGGGCCAATAATTGTTAAGGACCTAAAAAAATTTGATATATTTGATGAGCTATTGGTTGTCCCAACTGATGAAGAGGATGGTCCTCTAACTGTAGAAGAAGATATGGTGTGGCAGGCTATCATGGAGGGGCATAATTTTGATCAACATGCTGAGATTATTAATGAGATGCATACTAAGCAATAGAGCCCTATTTCATGCTCTCAAGGGGATGTCCTGTCAGATATCTGGCTCAGGTGGGGTCAAGTGGGGCATCCATCTTCAAGGATTTAGTGGAGAATGACATTAGAAGTCCACTCATTAGTGACCATGAGCTTATTCAGTCTTATCAGCCTCCCTGGGAGGACAACACCTATGATCTTATCAAGGTTAGTAATTTGGACTACCAATTTCAAAAGCTGATATGCCAGGTAGTTCAGTACATTTTTATGTTCCATATTCTCCTTATTGGCATCAAATGTGCAAAGTATTACACTCTGAGGAGAATGGGAAGTTATTTCAACAGTCTAGTCAATGGATTTGTTTGAACAATTTGTTGATACTGGTTAGAGTATGGTAGGGTAGAAGTTTCTGTTCTATGTTCCCTAAGTGCTCCAACACAAGTTTGCTTTTAGTTTTTAGTCTAGTTTGGTTAGCAATAAGCCAGAGCAGTCTGTCTCAGGCAGTTGATTTTAGTTTTGTTGGAGAGAAGGAGGTTGTTTTGGTTGGGGGGTCAAATTCAATTTTGAGACTAGGGACTCTATGCCCAATGGATTTAAAGGCAACTTAGTCAAGGTGCTTAGCAGGCAAGCACTCAGTTGAGGTTTCCAGAATGTTATCATTATTTTCACTCATCTTTGGAGGCCTAATTACTAAGTGAAACTACTATACCCTAGTTTGGATTATTAGTGATCTTTCTTAATTTTGTGTTTATTTCATTGTAAGGTACATGAAAGAGAAAATAAATGATCTACATCTAAGCATTGCATGTATATGTACCAATATCTTAAGTGTGCTATACAAAAGGAAAAGAACTGAGAAGACCATTTATCCAAGTTCACACAGGTCATGAGCATAGCCATTATCAAAATTGCATAAATGAGTGCAGACATACATGAAATAAGGAACGTAAATATAAGGTACCAGACATTTCTTGGTAATGAAGTCTTGATCCATGATGTTTCTAGGTGCTCCTGAGATCTGGAAACTACAGAGAAGAGAGGAAGAGATGGGGGTTAGATCTAATGGATCTAAATAATGTATGGTACCATAACACTTACAAGCATGCATATATGCACTCAATCATACACCTCTGGGAAGGGTTGTGCTCAAGGCATGTGCACTAAAGAAGCTACAGAAATAAAAATAGATACCATGTTTTCACTAACCTTTTTGTTCCATGTATAGATATAGAAGAAGTTGTTTCACAAATCCTGATGAATGATGTTGGCCTGTAATGTGAGCTATCTCAGGAAAACCTCAAATCTCCTTGAAAGAGACCACATTACAGGCCAAGAATACCCATGATCATTATTGAATCTCCTAGTACCCTACACTGAACCTGTTAGGGTTCTCAGAAGCTCTATTCCCACATAGTTTCTAGGAGCCCTAACAGTCTCAAGGAGAGGCACTAACCCATGTGGGGAAGAATTCAGTGAATGATGTAGTATCAATGGGACACTCAAGAATCACAAAGATAAATCAAATGGAGCATGGTCAAAGGCACTGGCAGATTCAAGAGGCATTCATCATCAACATGTCAGGAAGGGTACACAAATTTGTATATTAGGGAAAGGTACATTATAGCATAAGTGTGCTCTAAATCTACATTCAATACATTGATACTATAGCATGAGCATATATAAATCTGTATAATGAGCCAAATACAAAGGGGCTAACTCGAGCCTTGGATATTCCATCTCAACAAGCTACCAGTATAAAGTGAGTACATATGCATGTGCCCTCGAGATACAACCAGGGATCAAATTCAATATCAACATAACACTAAGCGTTCAAACATCAAGTGACATAATATTGGATGCATAAGCAAGCACAAATCAATCAATGGTGCATATATGAATAGTGAGCTTATCAAACAAACACAGTGCTTCTACCTTGCAAGCTTTCAAATCATGCCAACAAATAGGATCAAATAGCAGAGAAATGAGGTGATACTCCTGAAATAGAATAGGGCATGATAATGATGGTAACAGTATAAATCAACGTGCAATAATAACAAAGATCATAGTAAGCTCTAAGATAGATCACAATGCCTCATGGATAAGATAGCAAATAGAGAGCATGGATTTTTCATGAGCACAAAAAATAATGCCTCAAAGATCATGACCAAACAACAAGCATTCTATGTAAATCTGCACAACCAAAGAATGGCAACAACAAATATGAAGACACGCGGGTTGCAATGGCAGAACATTGAGCATGTAGCATAAGTCACAATAAATGATGCCATTATAACTAGTAATGAAGTCATATTCAACATCAACAGAATCAATAGCACTCCATGAAGCATCAATCCAATACAAAATATTTTCTCACGAGCTATGCATATTTGAAAAGGTTGGGGAAGCATGAAACATGAGGTGCATTCTTCAAACAATCACAGTCATATTGCAATGCCATAGAAGGGACATGGGCTGCAACAACAACCATACATTGTTGGACTACAACTGATTTGGAATATGATTGAAGAATCTGTGATTAAAGATCACTGAGGAGTTGATGATTTGATGTAATATGATTAAATCAGTATTATGTTGTCATTGATGTCAACTAGTTTGACAACACTTATCTTGTAAGTTACTATACCGAGACATCTGAAGAAAGGTGAAAGAGATGAAGAATAGAGAAATCTACACGAGGAAAGATGTACATGACATATGAGGATAAGTAACACATTGAGTAACTTGTTGATGAGTCTATGCCTTGATGATATTGACTTTATTATGTTGCATTCATTTATGATGAAGTATAGAGCTAAAAGACACAAAGCAGTGTTGTCGGTAAATAAAGCATTTCTAGTATACACCGATGGAGTGTAGTGTATACCGATCGCAGTATTAACCGAGTAGTGTTCACCAATGCATTTCTTTGTTAACCGAGTAGAACAGAATGTATTAAATGATTAGGTTAGCTGATAAGATTGATGAGATGGAAAGAGTCTAACATCGAGGTAACAGATAATGTTTGTTACACAGATCAACGACTGACAAAATTTAGAGGAGATCTAATGAAAAAGATTGAAACATGTTATTGACATAAGTATCAAGAAAGCTTGAAGCGACAAAATCTGATGGTGGAGAAGAAAATGATTTACTCATCTATATAAGAGAACATATTTTCTTTATGAAAAATGTCGTAAGAAGAAGAAGCTGCAGGAATATCGCATGAACAAGGTTTTCATGTATTCTGATCATACTGGTTAGTAATAACTGAGCTACAGAACAATTACCGACGGACAGTAAGTTGATATAGTATTGAATCTGAAGTGAATTATTGATCAGAATGATTTGTATGGACTAAATATTAATCTTTAATCTGCAATTGAAGTTGTATTAGGGCAGGTCATTTACTGTTACATATTTAACCATTGTATACAGTCAAAATCTCTTAATTGAGTGGACTCTAAAAGTCTTATGATGTATCATTCATAGAATGAACATTGTTATCCTGTCAACCCCATAGTGAATGCTGGTTGGATGATAACTTCTAGTCTAAAATCCTCTAACAAGGTCACACTTGACAATGTGTTTGTAACCTTTAACAGGGTTAGGTCTTAACCGACCTCACTTCAGAAGAGTGAACAATTTTAGGTTGCCAGTCCCAGGTGGTTTTTCCCTTTACAGGGTTTCCACGTTAATCTCTTGTGTTATGTGTTGATTGTGATATTTGTTTGTTATCATTCTTTACATGTTACATGTTAGATTTGATCGGTAAACTATTTTAGCATTAGACTGGTAATCGGTAAAAGCACAGACAGTGAGAGTTATTATTGTTTACCGACGAGTAGAAATTGAAGAAATTGTTTTGAATTATACATTTTGTTTTGGGACACTGGATAACTGATTCACCCCCCCTCTCAGTTATTCTAACAATTGGTATCAGAGCTTTGGTTGCTTGGAACAAAGTTTTAAGGACCTAAGCATAAAGGTCTCAAGATGTATAAGAGGGAAGTACCAAAACTAAACAAAGAGAACTTCGCAGTATGGAAAGCAGAATGAAGCTGCACATATCTCGAATTAGGAACTCTACACTAGAGCTGATGGAGAATGGCTACATGCAACCACCCACTGGTCCCTTAACTATTGATCAACTAAAGGACAAGCATGAACACAATGTTACTATGATGGAACTTGTTGCTGCCTGTACCGACACTGAATTTGAAGATATCAAGAAATGCACAACTACCAAAGGAATGTGGGATAAATTAGCACAAATATACAGTGGAGATTTGAATGTCAAAAGAGCCCGAGTTGAAAGTCTGAGAGGTAGATTTGATGATATGAGAATGAAAGAAGGTGAGAACATTGTCCAATATTCAAATAGACTCAAAGAGGTAGTACATGCTATTAGAGCATCTGATGGAGTGATTGATGATGAAACAGTGATAAGAAAGATTCTTAGAACTTTGCTACCGGTTTATGCAATCAAGATTTTTGCAATTCATGAAACAAGAGCTACATCCAACCTTACTCTTGACACTCTGATTGGTAAACTTACAACCTTTGAATTAAACAATTTTGATAATAGTGTTGGTCCTTCTGTTGAATCCGCTTTCATGTCTTCTTTGAAGATTGGAAAGTCTAGCAAGAATAGTAAGAACTGTGATAGTGATGACAATACCGATGATGAACTTGATGAGCTTGAAGCACTTATGGCCAAAATATTTCCCAAAGGAAAAGGAAGTTATAGAGGTAAGCTACCTTTAGCATGCTTTAATTGTAAAAAAGTCGATCACATCGCTACTAGATGTCTTCAGAAGAAAGATGATGATAGATCCAAAGACCGATCTGAAGGAAGCTATGGAACAAGAGTCAACAGAGGCTACCGACACTACAACAGAGATAACCAAGATGAAAAAGGCAAAAAGGTATGTTACATAGTTGAAGATATTGAAACTGAATCCGATTTTGATGATGATATAGAAGTTGTATTTGTTGCTATGAAAGATGACTCAGAAGAGGAAGAGAAACATGAATAGACAACACTGATCTCTAAAGTAAGCAGAAATGATACATGGATCATAAACAGTGGCTATACACATCATATGACCGGTGATGTAGATAAGTTTGATCATCTTGTTGAGTATAATGGAGGATCTGTGAGAATGGGAAATGATGCACCTTGTATGGTAAGAGGTAAAGGCTCAATGATGATCAATGACATATTACAATGTGAAAATGCATACTAGGTAGATGGATTGAACTATACTTTGATAAGTGTAGCTCAACGGAACAATTCAGGCCACCGATTGGCTTTTGAGAGAAAAAAGGTGAAGATCTATGATGATGGAGGAAGACTTGTCAGAACTAGTACACAATCTAGAGGTAATCTATTCTATCTTGATATGGATCAGTCTTCTTGTTTGTTAATAAAGGATGAAGATGTTTGGTTGTGGCACAGAAGGTTATGCCATGTGAAATTTGACAATATGATCAAGATTAGTAGAAAGAGAAGAGTTAGAGGATTTCCTAACTTGACAAAACCTGATCATGCCATGTACCATGAATGTCAAAAAGGTAAGATGACTAAGTCTAGTTTTAAAGCAAAGACTATTCAACAAAGAAGATACTTGAGTTGGTTCATACCGACCTATGTGGTCCTATGAGAACTTAGAGCTATTCTGGTGATAGATATTTTATTCTTTTTGTTGATGATTATACTAGACTGATGACTGTTATATTCTTGAAAGAGAAATCTGATGCTTTCAAAATGTTTAAGTGGTATAAAGCTAAGGTAGAGAAAGAAACCAAAAAATAAATAAAATGTTTAAGATCTGATAGAGAAGGTGAATTTATCTCTGATGAATTTACTAATTTTTGTAATGAGCATGGAATCAAAAGGTAGGTATCTGCACCAAGGACACCTCAGCAAAATGGCATTGCTGAAAGGAGGAACATGTCTATAATTGACTGTGCTAGAACATTGATGATACAGAAGAATGTTGCTCAAACATATTGGAGGGAAGCTGTCAGTACAGCTGTGTATGTTCTTAACCGAGTACAACTGAAGAAGGACTCCAACCGAACACTTTATGAACTATGGTTTGGACACAAACCTACTGTAAGTTATTTCAGAATTTTTGGAAGTAAATGCTTTATTTTGAAAGATGAGAGAAATGGAAAATTTGATTCTAAAGGAGATGAAGGAATATTTTTGGGATATTCCACTACAAGTAAAGCATATAAATGTTTGAATAAGGCTACAAATAAGATAGTTGAAAGTACTAATGTTCATGTTGATGAGTTTGATGACAAGTATACAAAGGAAAGTACAAAGGAACTGGAAGACTATGGTAGATTCACTTATATTGAACATCCAGAGTATCTACCGACACCGCAGATTATGACAACCGACCAGCAGGGAAACGATGTAGGACAACAGGAAACACAAACCGAAGAACAAGATGGAGCTACCGAGCAAGAAAATGACCCTGAACAGGATGAACAAGAAAGGAGAAATCAAGTTTTGGCTAGTTTTGTCAGAAGACATCATCCTGAGACACAAATCATTGGAGACAGACATGCTGGAATGCAAACTAGAAGCAAAACAAGACAAGGTACATGTCTAATTTGTGAATTTGAACCTAAAACTATGAAAGTTGCATTAGAGAATGAAGAATGGGTTAATGCAGTGAAGGAGGAAATAGAGAAAATAGAGAAGAACAAAACTTAGTCCTTAGTACCCTGACCAAAAGATAAGAATGTTATTGGTACTAAGTGGATATACAGGAATAAATTGAATGAAAATGGTGAAGTCACAAGAAATAAAGCTAGATTGGTATGCAAGGGATATGCACAGGAAGAAGGCATTGACTATGGTGAAACATTTGCACCTATTGCTAGATTAGGAGTTAGAATGCTACTTGCATATGCTGCACACAAGAAATTCAAAGTCCATCAAATGGATGTGAAGTCAACATTTTTGAATGGTATACTTGAAGAAGAGGTCTACATTGAACAACCTAAAGGATTTGTTGATCTCGACAATAAAGACATGGTATGTAGATTACATAAAGCTTTATATGGTTTGAAGCAAGCACCGAGAGCATGGTATGAAAGACTGCATACTTACTTGTTAAGTATTGGATTTGTTAGAACAAGTGAAAACATCAATCTATATGTGAAAGGTAATACTGATGACACTATTATCATTGCTAAAATATTTGTTGATGACATTATTTTTGGAGGCTCAGATCTTGTATGCAAGGCATTTGCTGATGAAATGCAAAAGGAATTTGAAATGTCTATGTTTGGAGAGATTAAGTTCTTTCTTGAACTACAAGTGGTTCAGCAGAGTGATGGGATATTCATCACACAATCTAAATACATAAAGGAAGTACTGAAGACATTTGGCATGGAAGATGCTAAACCTGTAGGAACACCGATGGCTACTGGATGCAAATTAACAAAGGAGGATGAAAATACCGAGGTAAACCAGATATAGCACATGCTGTGAGAATTGTTGCAAGATTTTCTGCTAATCCTAGAGAATCACACATGATAGCTACAAAAAGGATCTTAAGATACTTGAAGAAAATAGAGAATTATGGATTATGGTATCCTAAGGAAGGGAAGTTTGAACTGAAAGTTTACACTGATGCTGATTGGGCTGGAAATGTGGATGATAGAAAAAGCACCACCAAAGGAGCATTTTTCTTTGGTGAAAGACTTGTAACCTGGACAAGTAAAAAATAGGATTGTATTTCTCAGTCTATAGCTGAAGCAGAATATGTTCCTACTACTACTAACTATTCAAACATTGCATATATCACACAAGTCTTGGAAGGAATGAATGAGGTAATCACTGACCCAGTGATTATATACTATGACAACACTAGTGCTATTAATATTTCAAAGAATCCTGTGATGCACTCTAAGACAAAGCATATATCTATTAAGTATCATTACTTAAGAGAACAAGTGCAAGAGAAGCAAGTAAAGTTAGAATTTGTTACATCCAAAGAACAACTTGCGAATATTTTTACAAAGCCCCTACCAAAGGACACATTTGAATACTTGAGGACTAGACTTGGGGTCCGTCCCTTGTCTATCGGTCACTAAGATGATCTAGTCGTTGCATCAACCTACTTTTATTAGAAGATCATTCATGTTGATGCAACATAGTTGACACTTTGAATCATGTTCAAGGTTGTGATTAAGTTTGTGAACTTGAACCGATTGGAATATCAGTATTCAGAGATACAGAGGAAGACATAATTGTTTGTTCATTTGTTTCTTTGGCATTGTTGTCAAAGGGAGAGATATACAAATATGAAATTAAAAGGGGAAAGATAAAAAAAGATATGAAAAGGAACAAGCATCGATGAGAATTATCTAAGGGAGAGACAATCTAAATGAGACAGAGTATTGAAGATTAGTTACAGAGAACAGAAGCAGGAACAAGAGAACTGAAAAGATCACAACTGCAGAATGGTAAAGCTATGTTATTTAATGCTAGTTTAGTAACGTAGTGATTAAAAATATTAAGTCTATTCAACTTACAACATTTGTTCACAAAGTTTTAGAATGTATGTTTGGTATGTGTATGGTACATTTCATATTACTTGAGTTGCCATCAATGCCAAAGGCAGAGATTGTTGGACTACAACTGATTTGGAATCTGAGATTAAAGATCACTAAGGAGTTGATGATTAGATATGTAATATGATTAAATTAGTATTATGTTGTCATTGATGTCAACTAGTTTGACAACACTTATCTTGTAAGTTACTATACCAAGACATCTAAAGAAAGGTGAAAGAGATGAAGAATAGAGAAATCTACATGAGGAAAGATGTACATGACAGATGAGGATAAGGAACACATTGAGTAACTTTTTGATGAGTCTATGACTTGATGATATTGACTTTATTATGTTGCATTCATCTATGATGAAGTATAGAGCTGAAAGACACAAAGCGGTGTTTTCGGTAAATGAAGCATTTCTAGTATACACCGACAGAGTGTAGTGTATACCGATCATAGTATTAACCGAGCAGTGTTCACCGATGCATTTCTTTGTTAACCGAGTAGAACATAATGTATTAAATGATTAGGTTAGCTGATAAGATTGATGAGCTAGCAAGAGTATAACATCGAGGTAACAGATAATGTTTGTTACACAAATCGACGGCTAACAAAATTCAGAGGAGATCTAACAGAAAAGATTGAAATGTGTTATTGACACAAGTACTGAGAAAGTTTGAAGCAACAAAATCTATGAATGAGGTTAAGCGGAAAAATTTGATGATGGAGAAGAAAATGATTTACTCATCTATATAAGAGAACATATTTTCTTTATGAAAAATGTCGTAAGAAGAAGAAGCTGTAGGAATATTGCATGAACAAGGTTTTCATGTATTCTAATCACACTGGTTAGTGAGAACCGAGCTGCAGAACAATTACTGAGATACAAAGAGCAATTATCGATGGACAGTAAGTTGATACAGTATTGAATCTGAAGTGAATTATTGATCAGAAGGATTTGTAAGGACTAAATATTGATATGTAATCTTCAATTGAAGTTGTATTAGGGCAGGTCATTTACTATTACATATTTAACCATTGTATACAGTCAAAATCTCTTAACCGAGTGGACTCTAAAAGTCTTATGATGTATCATTCATAGAATGAACATTGTTATCCTATCAACCCCATAGTGAATGCTGGTTGGATGATAACTTCTAGTCTAAAATCCTCTAACAAGGTCACACCTGATAGTGTGTTTGTAACCTTTAACAGGGTTAGGTCTTAACCGACCTCACTTCAGAAGAGTGAACAATTTTGGGTTTCCGGTCCCAAGTGGTTTTTCCCTTTACAGGGTTTCCACGTTAATCTCTTGTGTTATGTGTTGATTGTGATATTTGTTTGTTATCATTCTTTACATGTTACATGTTAGATTTTATCGGTAAACTATTTTAGCATTAGAGTAGTAATCAATAAAAGCATAGACAGTGAGAGTTATTATTGTTTACCGACGAGTAGAAATTGAAGAAATTGTTTTGAATTATACATTTTGTTTTGGGACACTGGATAATTGATTCACCCCCCCCTCTCAGTTATTCTAACATACATGAGAGCGAGAAAAGTACGATGAAGTAGAAGCAAAAAAGATCAACTCACAAGCTCCAAACATTAAAATTTGCATACCAGTGAGTGCAATGATCATCATTTGATGTCCACGGCTCTCAATGATCCTCAAATAGATTTTGGTGGTAACAAAAAGTGTCGAATCATCCATCAAATAATACAGCTCACGAGTCTTCTAAAACCAGTTATTAGAAAATAGGTTACAATAGGTACTAAGTAGCAAGAGAATCCACATTCATGGGCTATCATGAACTCCACGGATGTGATTTCATGTACACATTCGAACATAATGCTAACATCGAAGGTAGTTCATGGGTTGAGAGAGAATTATATGGCATGATGTTTCAAACAGAATTTTGATGCCCTAGCTAGAAAATAGGTTACAACATAACTCACGGGTAGCACCAGATAATGAACAGTGTAAACCCCATGTTGCCCTAGCTCAAGGGCTCTTGACAGTGGCAATAATATTCCTCTTAGACATTAGCAAATATAGGATGTTTTTAATGGCCATTAAAATAGAGAATGTAAACAAGAAACATTGTGCCCTAAGCTCGCAAGTCATGCATTAAAGTAAAACATTGAGACATAAGCATCATTGATAGGGATGTTATGCCCCTACAGTAAACTCACAGTGTTTACAAACAGTCAGCATTCAATGTCACAATGATAAAATCCATACAATGATGCTCTAGCCCTATAATACATGCTATAATGAATACATCAACAACAACAAATGCAAATCATGTTCACGGTTGGCATTATGGTAACTACAGAGGGGAATTGCATGCCATGAATTCAAAATAGCAGGAACTTAATACGATCAATGATGCCAAGTAGCATGAATACCAATAAGTGAATTGATACCCCAACTTGCTCACATTCAAGAGGCAGAGAATAATATGGCATGAAGTCTAAATAGTGATCATACCATGATCAACATAAACATCAAATACAAAGGGTATAAACTATGCCCTAGTCTCATACATTGCCACAGAGAAACCATGCCCAAATGAGTACATAAAAGAATAAAAAGCAAGACAATGAACTTATAATGCCCTCAATATGCAGAGATTCACATTGCAAGTGCCATCAATATGCAGTGACCTCAAAAAAAGAGGAGATTTCCATGAATCAAATTGTAGAGAAAGCATTACCAAATACCCTAACAGGGCACAACATTACGCCCTCAAAGTACAACAAGAAATGAATCAAAATACAAATGGTGCCTTAAATTTTACAACAGTGAATACATATGTAGTACCCTCATAAATGTAGAGGAGAATGATCATATGCCTTTGAAAATATTGAACATAATACCCTTGAAATGAAAATGAAATGTAGAAATGAAACAAGACCAGTGCCTAACTCAACAATACGACACCATGAAGGAAGAGACTATAGTGTTTCCAAATCAGGCCCGAGTTCACAACCAAGAAGACCAGTACAAATGATAAGTTTCCCATTGGAGCGGTAGTGAAGTGCCAGTCTTTTGGCATCTTCTTTTGAGCAATGTTGGCAGAGAAAATGATTAATAGGTTTTCCCTTTTCCTCTATGGATTAGGTCAAGAACCTTATTAATTATTATTTTATTTGTATGCGCGCCAATGTTCATAAGATGTGGGTTTTTATTTTGAATAATTATTAAATGTGTTCTCCCCTTAATTGGGTCGAGAATTATTTAGTAATTTAAGTAAGTAATTTTGTTTAAATCCACATAGGGGTTAAGTTTTAATGTAAAAGTCATTGCATATTTTATTGTAAATTCTGACAATGGTATTTTTATAAACCATTTTCAGAATACTATTTTTAGTGCATGACTTGGAGAGGACAGGGTTATTCCTTTGACCATCTTTTTAGGGTGTCCCACTTTTTCACTACCCCTAAAAACTCAGGAATCTGGCATCCGATTTTATGAGGCATCTTCATAGGCTTATTTGTGGGATTTTCCATTTTTGGAGGTTGAGGGGTTTCATGTAGATTCCTAGGTTTTCTTTTTATACCTCTCACTTGCATGATTGAGTTCAGTTCTTCATTCTCTCTTTCTTGGAGGTGAATGCTTGTAGCTCTGGAAAAGCAGATTGATGTACTTGGCTCCTTTCACTAAGAATAAAGTAGTATTCCTTCTTATCCCTATTATTTTCTAAGTTTTTCTATTAGAATTCATGTCAAAGTTATTTTGATCTTGTTATCCTCTACTTTGCACATTTGTTCAAGTTGAATGTTCAGGGAAGTGTTTTTGTAATTGATATAATTTGTGTATGTTAGGGCTTTAAGTCATGGAAGTTTTTCCCTTCTTTAACCCAAGTACCTCTTTATTTCAAAATATCAATGCAATAGGGTCAATTTGTGAATCACAAGGTTATTTCAGGTGTCATTGTGAGTTTGCTTCAATTTGTGGATCTTTCAAGTTTGGTGAATCAACTAGTTTTAGTTTCAGTTTCCTGCACTTTCTCTACCTTTTCCTTCAAAGTTCAGTAAAGTTTTAGGTGATTCAAGGGGGAATTGGGACCCTAATCCAGAGGTCTACTCTCAGATAGGTTACCCACATCCTGAGAGTAGTCCCATGTTTCACGGGATTGCTAGGTCCTACACTTAGCCATACTCGGGTGAAATCCCTAGTGACAACAAGTACCTTGTCTATGCATTAGAAATAATTGATATTCACTTAAGATATGACACTAATTTATCCACACCAGAACCTCCTATTATTATAAAAGCTCCAAACCTTCCTGTAGAATCAACACCTCTTCTAAAAACTACTTTGCTGAATAATGTCCCACCAACTAATACATCAAGTCAAAATGGCATTCATACAAAATTTAATCCTCCTTTTCCTCATAGGCTTAGAGCTAATATATCTGTACCCCAAGATGAGACACCATTTGATATTCTTGATTAGTTGAAAAACATGCATATTCAAATTCCACTTTTTTAAGCTATCAAAGATGTTCTTGTCTATGGGAAAACTATTAAAGAAGCCTTCCTTAAGAATCTAGGACGTAAGAAAAAGGATCCTCAAATAGTACATGTTATTGGTCAACTTGCAGATATTATGTTGGGAAAGATAGTCATTCCAAAGTACTGACCCTTGAAGTCTAGTTAATGATATTATAATTAATGGTCAGTCTGTGAAAAATACTTTAATATATTTAGGTGTTGCTATTAATATTATGACTATGGATACCATGCATAGAATAAATATAGAAGGATTGAGAACCACTCCAACAGTCTTACAACTTGCAGACAATTCCACTGTCACACCAGATGGCATAATAGAAGACATTGTAGCTAGATTGGATTCTTGGGAATATCCTGTTGACTTCATGATAGTATCACCTAAGGTAACTCTTGATGGTTACCCAGTCATCCTTGGATGACCTTGGTTAACTACAAATGATGCCAATATAAGTTTTCATTTAGGTAACATGACCATTTCAGATGGCCAAACAATTAAGAAGTTAGCCTTATATCCTCTAGCTGAACCTCAACCAGATTTATGTACTCCTATTTGACCTAATTTGGGAGATGAAGTGGAAGAACTTAACTTTGTTGCTCAATTGATGATGTTACACAAAAAATATTTCCTGCAACTTCAAGAAGATGATGATGTGATTCAAAGCATTCTTACCAATGATTGTGTTACAATAAAAGATATCTCTGAAAGTTATGTTTTGTAGTTTTCTACCTATGAGGACTGTGTTCTATCTATTGAACCTTATATTATCCATCAATTACTACCCTATGATATATCCACACCACCTAAACCTAAATTATCAATGCTTGAACTAACAACTAAGGTGGAGCTCTCACCTAGTCACAACCTGCATGTCAACAATAAACTGTCATCACCACAATTATCTCTGTTAACTCAACTCCTTTGTAAACATGATAAATATTTTGCTTAGGATTATTGAGATATGAAAGGATTGAGCCCAAATATCTATACACATAGAATCTATATCAATGAAGGTATTTTACCACTCTACCAACCTCAGAAAAGAATTAACCCAGCCTTGAGATGAATTGTAAAGATTGAATTGCATAAACTGTTGAATGTTGGTTTTATTTATCCAATCTCATATAAAAAATGGTTTTCTCCTTTGGTAATAGTCCCTAAAAAGGGATGTAAATAGAGAATCTATGTGGACTATAGAGAACTAAACAATGCTACAAAGAAAGATCATTTTCCCTTGTCATTCATTGATCAAGTTCTAGATATCTTAGCTGGTAAAAAGTACTTTTCTTTTCTTAATAGATATAGTGGATATAACCAAATCAACATTGCTCTAGAGGATCTATAAAAGACCACATTTACATGTCCTTTGGGAACATATGCCTATTATGTGTTACCTTTTGGTTTATGTAATGCTCTAGCTACTTTTCTAAGGGTTGTTATCAACATCTTTGCTGATATCTCACATGATTGCATGGAAATCTACATGGATGATTTCACCAAATTTGGTGTTACTTTTGATGAAGCTTTGTTGAAATTAGAAAAAGTGTTGATTATATGTAAAGAGCATAATATGTCAGTGAATAGTGAAAAATGTTTTATGATGATGCAAGAAGGAGTTGTGCTAGGACACTTCGTCTCAAAAGCTGGAATACAAGTGGACCATACAAAAATTGAGGTAATTCTTACATTGCCTACACCTAAAAATAAAAAAGATGCTAGATCCTTTTTAGGACATTTTGGTTATTATAGGCATTCATTAAAAATTTCATTCAAATAGCTAGTCCATTATACACATTGCTTACAAAAGAGTTTGAGTTCACATGGACACCAACTTGTGAGGAATCTGTCCTGGAACTCAAGTCCCTTCTTACTACAACACCAATACTTAGATGAATTAATTGGTCTTTACCTTTCCATATTCATATGAATTCTTTTGATTATGCAATGGGAGCAGTCTTAGGCTAGAAAGCCAATAACCTTGAACATGTCATTTACTATATCAACAAGAGTTTACATGGACCAAAGCTCAATTATACAATAACTGAAAAAGAATTTTTGGTTGTTGTTTATGCTTTGAATAAATTTTGTCATTATGTTATAGGATACCCAACCTATGTTCATACTGACCATGCAACCATAAAATATCTTATGAACAAACCTATCATTTTAGGTAGGTTAGCAAGATGACTTTTGTTGTTATAGGAATTTGATCTAATTGTCATTGACAAGTTAGGTAGAGCTAATGTTGTGCCTAATTATTTATTAAGGCTCCATAATGATGATATCAACACTTATTTGATTAATGATACACTCCTAGATGAGCATTTGTTTCATATTGATGTCAAAAGCCCATCGTATGTTGATATAGCTAATTACCTTGCAGCTGACAATATGCCAACACATTTTTCTCCTAAGGAAAGAAAACTGCTCATTGAGAAAAGTTTTTAATTTTCCTGGATTGATAACATATTATTTTATAATGGTCTAGACCAAGTCATGTGCAAATGTGTATGTGAGGATGAGACTTATGACATCCTTCACGCTTGTCATGATGAGCCTTTTGGTGGACACTTCATAGCTAAAAGGACAGCTATGAAAATATTGACAACTGGTTCTTACTAGCCTACACTTCATAATGATGCAATAAACTATACCATAAAATGTGATAAATGTCAATGAATGGGTCACCCTACAAAGAAAAATGAAATGCCTCTAAATCCACAAGTGGTGGTCACACCATTTGATAAATGGGGTATGGATTTTATTGGTCCTATTGACTCACCATCTAATGGTAAATCATACATTCTAGTTTGCACAGACTATGTCACCAAATGGGTTGAAGTCAAAGAAATGAAGCATGCACATGATAACAAAGTGGCTGAATTCCTATATGAAGAAATATTTACCCATTATGGTGTGCCCAGAGAGCTAATAATAGATAAATGAGCATAATTCACATCAACCTTAATCACAACACTTATGAATGAGTACAATATCAGACATAGAAATTCCAATCCCTACCATTCTCAAGAAAATGATCAATAGGAAGTTAAAAATAGATAAATTGAAGCTATTCTTACCAAAATATTTCAATTACATCATCGATATTGGATCAGCCAACTTCCCAAAGCAATCTGGGCTTACAGAACAACATGGAAGACAATAACAAGATTCACTCCTTTTGAAATGCTCTATAGATAAACAACAATGTTGGCCATTGAACTTGAACATAAAATATTACAGACTACCCTGAAGCTCAATATTAATCTTCCTACAGCACAGTAAGACCGTCTTCTCCACCTCAACTCTTTGGATGAGATGATAAAATCTACCTTAGAGAGAATAGTGATAGTCTAAAAACATAGGAAGAAGTGGCATGACTCACACATAAAGAAAAAACACTTCTCAGTTGTTGGGATTAACAAGACATAAATAACAATTACATGCAAATATAACCAATATCAGAAAACAATAAACCACATAGAAGAGAACACAATACACAAATATTTAATGTGGTTCACCCAATCCCTGGGCTACGTCCACCAACAATGAGTCCAATATTATTATTATTCAGTGATTACAACCTGATTACAATCTGTAATCCCTTACAGTTCAATTTTGCTACAAGTACTAAAATCATACATTATGAAATCCCTAACCCTAAGCCATATTATACAATATTTTTCCACTTTAGGGTTATAATGAGTTACAATATGTCGGTGAGGTCGGGAGAAAAAGTTTATAGTACTTTCCTAGATAGTACTTTCTAGATCAGTCACCACAAGCTAACAATCTCCCACTTGGTGACTAATCAGTATCCACACTAAAAAACCTCCCACTTGGAGATTGATCTTGTAGCAATACCGCTACCATATGAGGCTCCCACTGGATCAAAGCACCCTGGACTCAGCTGTTCCTTTATTTTGTTCAGTTTAGAAGACCAACTAAAGCTGACCATGAGTTCAACTTCTCCCTTTTTATGACCTTTGTAAACATATCTACTGGATTATCATCTGTATGAATCTTTTCCATCTTTAACTTCCCATCATCCAAAACTGACTGAATGAAATGGTACCGCAACTGTATGTGTTTTGTCTTTGAGTGCAAAGCAAAATTCTTCGCAAGATGAATGGCACTTTGTCTATTTGTATGCAAAAATTTATCCATCTGTGGATGTCCCAATTCTTCCATGAAGAATTGAAGCCATATCATCTCCTTGGCTACCTCTGTAGCAACAACATACTCTGCCTTTGTAGTGGATAAAGCAACCACCTTTTGTAGTCAATAAATCCAACTCGTTGCTGTCCCACCAACAGTAAATAAATAACCTATAGTACTCCACCTACTATCTATATCTCCTACCAAATCTGAGTCAACATAGCCTTGTACAGTAGTAGTAGAACCCCCAAAGTGTAAACACTTACTGGATGTACCTCTCAAATATTTGAGAATCCATTTGACTGCATTCCAATGCTCAATACCAGGGTTACTCATATATTGGCTAATGACTCCCACTGCGTGTGCAATATCTGGCCTAGTACATACCATAGCATACATTAAGCTCCCTACAGCTAAAGTATAAGGTACCTTAGACATTTTTGCCTCTTCTTTTGATAGCTTAGGACACATCTCCTTAGTCAATTTCAAATGACCAGGCAAAGGTGTGCTGACAGCTTTGGCATTCTCCATAGAGAAACATTGCAACACCTTCTCAATATACTCAGCCTGAGATAGAGACAACTTCCTATTTTTTATATCTCTACAAATTTTCATACCAAGGATTTGTTTTGCTACCCCCAAATCCTTCATAGCAAATGAATGTGCTAATTGTTGTTTCAACCCCTTAATGTGATCCATGTTAGACCCAACTACAAGCATATCATCAACATATAAACATAAAATAATGTAGATGTCATCATCCAACCTCTTAAAATAAACACAATGGTCAGAATGACACCGAATGTATCCATGCCATTCATAAAAGTGTCAAATTTAATATACCATTGCCGATGTTCTTGCTTCAAGCCATATAAACTTTTCTGCAATCTGCACACCAAATTCTCCTTACCCTTGACCTCAAATCCTTGTGGTTGGACCATATATATTTCTTCATCCAAATCACCATGAAGAAAAGTTGTTTTAACATCAAGTTGCTCTAAATGCAAATCTTTAGTAGCCACAATACTTAAAATAGTACGGATAGAAGTCATTTTAACAACTAGAGAAAATATCTCATCAAAATCAATACCCTTTTTCTGTGCAAATCCTTTTACAACTAACTTGGCTTTAAATCTTTTCTTACCTCCATCCTCTTCTTTTAGCCTGTAAACCCATTTATTTTGTAAATCCCTTTTACCTGCAGGTAACTTGCATAAATCCCAAGTGTGGCTTTTTAGCAAGGAGTCCATTTCCTCTGTCATTTTAGACTCCCACTGAATCTTTGTATCCACCCACACAGCTTCATTATAACATTCAGGTTCACCAGCATCTATTAAAAAAATAGAATAAAAAGATGGAGAAAATCTTTCTGGAGGTCTACTTAGCCTTGTTGACCATCTAACATTCACTAGGGTGTGTGGTATTTGTTGTTGTTGTTGTTGCGGAGCATAAGGAACTACTGGAACATCATCTTTTGGAGTATCATCCAATACTACATAGTCATTTTCTTTCTGCTCATGCTGTTGTAATAGATCTTTGTACAATACTTTCTCATTGAATATGACATCCCTGCTTCTTACAATTTTATGATTTTCAAAATCCCAAAGCCTATAACCAAATTCATCAATGCCATATCCAACAAATACACATTTCTTTGACTTAGCTTCCAGCTTGGTTCTATTTTCAAAATCTATATGTGCAAAAGCTTCACAACCAAAGGTTTTGAGAAAAGAATAACTCACCTTCTTACCACTCCATGCTTCCTCTAGAATACCACAGTCCAAAGGAGTAGAGGGGCCTCTATTGATTAAATAAATAGTAGTGTTCACAGCCTCTGCCCACATGTTTTTGGTCAGCCTAGCATGTAACCTCATACTCATTTCATGCTCCATTATTGTCTTGTTCATGCGTTCAGCCACTCCATTTTCTGGTGGAGTCCTTGGTACAATTTTATGCCTACGAATACCATTAGAGGAACAATAATATTCAAATTTTGTGCTACAATACTCACCACCATTATCAGATCTGAGACATTTTAACCTCTCACCAGTCTCATTCTCAACCAAGCATTTTCATTTCTTAAAAGTTTGAAATACATCAGATTTCTATCTAAGGAAATAAATCCATACTTTTCTTGTTGCATCATCTATAAATATAACATAATATAGATAGCCACCAAGGGAAGACACCTGAGTTGGTCCTCATACATCTGTATGCACAAGCTCTAATCTCTCATTTTTATTTTCCTTCCCACTCTTCACAAAACTAACTCTCTTTTGTTTTCCATACACACATCTCTCACAGAAATCCATATTGACACATTTAAGACCAGGTAAAACTTTCTTTGAATGAATTAATTTCATACTTTTTTCACTTATGTGCCTGAGTCTATTGTGCCATAGTGTTGTGTCAAAATCTACAGCAATGGTTTGATGTTCTTCCTGCTCAACTGCAGCCATTGTTCATAAACATTCATTATCTTCTGAAACAATTAAAGTAGAAGGAACAATATGACCTGTACAAAGATATAAGGTGCCTACTTTCACACCTTTTGCTACTACTAAGGAACCTTTTGAAACCTTCCAATTTCTATCATTAAAAGTAACTGTGCAACCCTCATCACCCAGTTGCCCTGCTGAAATTAAATTCCTACTCAACCTTGGAACATGTCTTACCTCTTGTAGTAGCCAATGATTCCCATTCTACAACTTAATCTTAATTTTTCCCTTTCCAACTATCTGACAAGGTTCATTATCTCCCAAATAAACTAGCCCAAAATCCCCTTGGACATAATCAAGAAAGTAACCTCTATGGGGTGTAGCATGAAATGAAGCCCCAAAATCTAAAACCCATGAATCATCAATACTTTCTAAAGAAAGAATCAAAGCATCCTCTTTAGATTTATTACTTACCACATTTACCTCCTTGTTACCTTCTTATTTTTCTCCTTCTTTATTCTTCCAAGACCAGCAATCTTTCTTCTTATGACCAAGTTTTCCACAGTACCAGCAATTATTTGGCCCTTTGGATTCAGACCTCTTTCCCTTTGATTTTCCTCTTGATTTCCCACAATTTCTAGAGTTATGTCCTCTCTCATTGGTTCTACCCCTACTTTGTGCATTTAATACACTACTTGATGTGGATCCACCTGAGCTTTTCCTATGAATTTCCTCACTCAGAATAACACCAATAATATCATCATATTTTAGGGTATTAGAACCAAAAATAGAATTACTAACAGCCATTACCAAGCCATTCCAGCTTTCAGGCAAAGAACACAAAATCAAGAGAGCCCTGACTTCTTCATCAAAAATAATATTGACATAAGTTAATTAACTAGTAACTGTATTAAACTCATTTAAATGATCAGCAAATGACCCACCTTCCACCATTTTCATATTAAACAAATGCTTCATGAGAAATACCTTATTTGAAGCAGAGGGCTTTTCATACAACTTTGCTAGGGTTTTCATCAAATCTTCAGTCGTCATTGCTTGTGTAATATTGAATGCCACTGATTGTGCCAGACATAATCGAATACTACCAAGAGCCTTTCTATCAAGAATTGTCCAGTCCTCATCAGAAACGCTTGCTGGTTTATTAGATTTTCCTTCCAATGACCGTCATAGATCCTTTTGATAGAGATAGTCCTCCATTTGCATTTTCCATAACTGAAAGTTCTGCCCATTAAACTTGTCAACCTTCAGCCTACCCTCATTTTCCATTGCTCCCACTCAATTGTGAGACTCCCACTAAATCATGAGATCTTCCTGCAAAGGATAACTAAAAAATAACCTCACTTTGATACCACTTGTTAGGATTAACAAGATAGAAATAACAATTACATGCAAATATAACCAATATCAGAAAATAATAAACCACACAAAAGAGAACACAATACAGAAATATTTAACGTGGTTCACCCAATCCCTGGGCTACATCCACCAACAACGAGTCCAATATTATTATTATCTAGTGATTATAACCTGATTACAATCTGTAATCCCTTACAGCTCAATTCCATCGCAAGTACTAAAATCATACATTATGAAATCCCTAACCCTAAGCCATATTATACAATATTTTGTCGCTTTAGGGTTATAATGAGTTACAATATGTCGGCCCAAAAATAGCCAAAAATATGCCAGCCTAAAAAACTCCAGAGGTCGGGAGGAAAAGTGTACAATACTTTCCTGATCAGTCACCACAAGCTAACATCAGTCGGTGACTGGGCATTGCTATTTGATTCACAATTTTAAGAAATACCTGGAAAGTTACAAACAAAGTGGTTAGAACCCTATGAAATTGATCATGTATTTGACAATGGAGCACTCCAATTATCCACCATTGATCCTATTCATTTCAAGCTTCTAGTAAATGGTCATAGACTTCATCTATACCATCAGCCACAAACAAAAGATCATTTTTTGCAGCAATTTCGTGACAATACTCCAGAATCACAAAAGGTAGTACTTCCTACAGCAGAAGGTGTCAACCTTCTTCCTACAACTTCACCCCAAATTCCTTATGGTATGCTCATAATAAACACTTCATTTTCAATGAAGTTTCTTTCTCCATTCATTTGTAAATTTTTCATTCTATCCCACTCCATTTATCTACCTTCTATTCGCCCATTATCCACATCATCACATTCTATTTTATTTTCTTTTAATAATTATCATGTCAGTCGATGTGGTCATTCTCAGAACAAGTTCCTTTGATGAAGTTCTCAATTCTTTTCACCCTCTCGTGCATGTTGAATCATAATAACAGGTATAACAATTCAATATTTTCCACTTTTAGTTCATAAATTTAGACTATTATATTTAATACTACGTTTATTTATAATGCAACATTACACCAATTTCATACCTCATGCCTATTATGACAAGTGTGGACACTTGTCTTTATTACGTAGGGGGCAGGGAATTGTATTAATTTTCCAAGTCATTATTTTCGCACTCACCATTTCTTATGAGATTTCATGTCTTTTCAAATTTGTACTTATATTCTATTTTATTAAGTCCTTTATGTTTCACACAAGTGTCGTACCCCAATTTCCAAATTATCTCTGATTTTTTACTTGATGTAACCCTAAGATGACATAATCAAGTTATGTAAAAAATTAAATGCATTTAAAACTATAATTTATTATTGTAAGCGCCATTATTATCATTTAAAAAAATGTAACATAGAGGATGCAAGGGAATTCGTAGTTAAAGGTGCAGTTAGGAGCTAAATTTCAGGGTATTACAGAGGAGATTAGGGAATTGGGGAATTTCAGAAGGAGTGGAGAAAATTGTAATTGACAAATTGCAGAAATAATTTGGAGAAAGCATTTGGAACAATGGCCAGACAGTTAATGCGCCATGAACCAGTGGTTCACACTATTTTTCATATAGATGTAGAAGCAGTCTGAAGATTTCATGCTTGTGGGTGGCTTAGATATTTCCTAAAATTGACAAAATTTGATGAGGAGGTAGCCACCCAATTCATGAATACCTTTGAAGGAGAAGCAAATGTGTGGGGCTTGATAGTTTTGGCAATAAAGGAATGCATAAAAGAAGTAACTAGGTTCCCTGCAATTGGTGAGGATTATCCTAATGAACATGATGCTAGGTCAACTCAGGCTCAATTTAACCTACCTGTAGACCCTCCATTAGAGGTGAACAAGCAAGGCTACAAGTGTGTGTCCCTTCCTTCCCTATTTGATGAGTTAGCAACACATATTATAAGGTACCTCACTTGTGAATGAAGGTTTTCTCATTTGCATGCACATCATTTTAATTTTCTTAGCTATGTCAGGCATAATTATCTAGTCAATGTTTCAAATTTTCTCTATAATATGTTGAGTATTGCTGCCAAAGAAACCCAAAAAGGAAAAACAAATTTTGTTACTCACCATGCTCTGATTAAATTTCTTGTTGAGAGGTCACTACAAGATGTATCTCCCTTAACCTAGGATGCAGTTGTTCAAATCAAGACTTTGCATCGTCAAAATGACCTTGTTAAACAACTAGTCCATGAGAGTGATATTCCCTTCGAACCAATTGTTGAAACAACCAGCCAAGGAGAAGAGCCTAAAAATCTTAGGGAAGCTGAACCTCTCCCTAATCCAGTGGAAAATATACCTACCTCTACCCAAAAGAAAGGGAAAAGAAAAATTGATGAAGGAAATTTAGTTCCTGGGGATGAAAATCAAACCCAAAACCCTATAGTTTCTAAAAATAAGAAAAATAAGTTGGCTCGTATAGTAACCACTCCTTCAATAGAGAGACCAAAGAAAATTGTTAGAAAGAAAACAATAGAGGTTATGGAGACTCCTTTGCAGAGAAGCTCCTGAATGAGAGGGAAAATGCCACATATTCCTCCAGATGGCCAATTTGTTTCATCATAACAACCTTCCACTAAACCACACATGGATCATATTTCTGATAGTCCCCCAGCACAAAAAAATGTTCCAAATAATTCCCAAAATTTGAATGAATCACTCAATAATCATCCTAAAATTATTTACCAGGAGCCACCTCAGCAATAGAGTGACCTTGAGGAAATGCATCAAACAGTTCAAGAAGACAAGCAAGAAGAACCTCAATTAACTCAGGCATCAACTCACTCTTTTTCTAGAAATGTTATTGTAACCTTCAAAAGAACCTAGTTAATTGATTATTTAGAGTAGACTTGCAGTGAAAAGAAGAAGCCTCCACTCATAGAGTTTGGCCCACCTACTCTTTAGTCTATTCTTTTCAGTTTGTATACTCAGTTTGTGTTTAAAAGGACTCTTTGGAAAGAAGAAAGAAAGAAAATGCAAAAATAAATTGATGACTGAAGGGAGGAAATAGAAGATTTGAAAGAACAAATGAAAATGTAGAAGTATAAAATAGACCATGCTTTAAAGCTGGTCAATCATATCATTGCATGTAGGCCTCCTCCTAGGGTTTATGTAATATGTTTAAAAGAACAATTTCTTTTATTTCAGTTAATGATGACCATTAAAGATAAAGAGTTAGAGTTTAAAATAGCTCAAGAATTCAATGGTATGTACCAATCCCTTCCTACCTGGAAAAAAAATCTACTTTGTGAAATTGACCTCCATAATTTTATTATTCATGAAGAAAATTATTGGAATCCTCTATTTTATATTGGAGAGATATATCTAAAAGCCCTAATGTCGTGGATGCACAATAAAACTGTATCATCTTAAAATGGAAGCACTTCCATGTTAAGAGAATTTATCCCTCTGACTAAGTGGTCTGGGGTCATGTCAAGCACCTTGATCAGGTCTTTGCATGGATCTGGCAGTTTCCCCACTGTTCTGCTTCTCTCTCCCTGTTTCTAGCCTCTTTCCGACAGACTTTCTCTGAGACCCGCTTCCAGATCAGCTGTTTCGGATTTCAAAACTGTAAACCCTTAAATTTCATTTAATCTAGGTCCATTTCTAGGGGTTAAGATTGATTAAGGTTTAATTCTCCAATGTCAACCTCTCTAGAATTTTGTGCCCTAGATCACTATAAAAGGAGGCCTTCCTCTCTCATTTTCTCCATCCGATTTTCATATCCATTATCAAGCATCCACGATCAAGTTTTGCAATCTCATCTCAAGCAAGATCAAGCAAGCATTTCATCAAGAAAGATCAAGAAAGCATTTCATCAATCATTTTCAAGGAAGCATTCAAGTCCTCTTCTCCATTGAAGATCAAGGATTCAAGCATTCAAGCCTTTCAAGGGATTTGGTTCAAGCATTCAAGATTCATCATTCAAAACCCTAGATCTAGCCATCATGGTGGTGTGATATTCCTTCAAGATCCTTTGTTCATCTTCAAGATCCATTCATTCTTCCCTCAAGGTGGATTCCAAGCATACAATCATGGAGGTTTAGATTTACATTTGTTAATGTTATGTCCAAGCTTTCATATCAACATACTTGTTTACATTTGAAATACAATTGCATATCTATTGAATATCATAGCTTCATTGTTAGATCTACTTCTACTACTTGCTAGCATTCTCTATTTCAATTCCATTATTAAGGTTGATTCCAAACTAGGGTTTGACTTAGGCAAAACCCTCATCCAAACAAACAAAACCATTTTTCTTGTAGGTACAGGTACAGGATGGCGAAATAAAGTGCAAATTTGGATACCCTTTTCAGCAAACTTCCAGGATCTGCGAACAGAATTTCCATCGAAGCAGTTGGGTCAGGGATGACCTTTAGTTGGGGGTAAGATTGTGCCCTGCTATCTGGGTTAAGGTTGACCTGACCTTAGAAAAGAAAAATATTTTTGGGTTTTGTAGATCTCGTAGTTTCACATTAAGAAAGTAGAAATCAACAGTTTCTGAGACCGTTTAACAGGGTTTTCAGCCGATTCTTTTTTGGAGGTAAGTATCTTTATTTTTTCATTTCAATATTAATCATCTACATTTACATCCCATATCAATACAATTCCATGTAAGTGTAAAATATTGGTTTTGGGGTCTCTTTTATGTGCAAACCATTGTCCTAGGACCCCATTCATATTTTATATCTTACAAAAACTAATTATAACAGTCAATTAGATGCTTACAAAGATCATGAGAGATCATAAAAGTTACCCTTAAGGGCTGAAAGTAGTAAACCTAATGTTTTACTGAGGGACTGGTTAAATCTTACTTATGGAAAGATAAAAGCAGAAACTAGGGATAGAATTTTTGTTGTTACAGAGAAATTTTACAAAGAATATCAGGGAATGACCTATTTTACCTTCCAACGAGCCCTAGTAGGTGTTAGAAATAGATGGAGTAGGTTGGTAGAGACTTTCAAGAAATCAGAGCCACATAGCCCCCTAAATCTTGAAGCATCCATAAACAGGGCACCCAAGTATATGCAACTAGGGAGGCAGATTCTGCGTGAACTCTGGTGTCCTCTGACATTTCATCCACCAATGCTTATGTGGCCTCTATATGATGTTAATGCTACTAAGATAGATCAACTTTAGGAAGATTACAAGGTGGATTACTAGGAGAAGACCAAAGGATTTTATTATACTTTCAAGAGAAAGAGAAGAGGAAAGAGAGAAGTTGGGGAATTCCAAGGAATAGCTAAGAAATGCAATACTTGAGGACAAGCATTATGCTCATAGGGGAAAAATGATGGGTCAATAATTTTTCTTTGTCTTATGATACTTTTATGATTTGTTTTAGATATTTCTAAAACACTTGTTATGCCTTTTCAGTATTTGAACTTATGAACATGCTATAAGTACAATCAAACCAACAAAACCCATGGGTAGATAATAGTTGATATACTTTGCCAAATATTATACATATATTGTAGTATTTCATATAGTTGTTTAAATGTGTGTATCTAATATTTGGATTAATTGAATGGTTAAATTCTTGAAGATATGTATATGCTACTAACTTGCCAGGAAAGGAGGAACGACTGAAGAATGGATCATCATGCATCGATGAAGAGCGAGGAAGACTCAGTCACGATGATGGAAAACCATTATGGTACTATGGGACATGCCTCATAAATTAAAGGGAGAATCATTTCAGGAAATATAGGAACATGCTTATGCTATATCTTCTTTGTGATAAATGTTCTATTGAAGCGGTTATGCAGCCTTTATGTTATTCTATCACGGACTATTGTATTTTCCTTCCTTTATGGTGCAAATTAGTTAGAAATAGTCTTGTGTGTTCGAATAAGTATTGATCCTCTATATAAAGGGAGATGATGGTTAGATAGAAATTTAGTCGGATGGTTATATTATTGATATAATCTGAAGAAAATTTACTCTTCTAGTTCTGTGTGTTGTCTCGTGATAATGTAATTAGTTTTCTAGAAATACAATGAAGAAGTAATTTTGAGTTCCATTTTGTGTTGGTAGCTAGCAGAAGCTGACCAAGGGGGCCCATTTGGAAGGTGGATTAGAGTAGATTAGATTAAGTTGTTTGAGCATTTACAAAAGTTCAAGTAGAGTTCACTATTCTTTTCTATAGCACTACATGGTGTGTATGTTCCTACAACACTTGCTATTGGCAAGTTGACTATACTCATATATATGACAATGAATTAGTGTTGTCATTATGGCAACAAAGTCATATGATACTATGGAGTCAGCGCAAGCAATTGAAACATCAGAATTTGGTTAAGTATGAAAGACTGGACAGTTGAAAAGTCACAGTCAGTAAGCGACAAAATAGAACAGAGTACAGGGCCGACTATTTGTCTTTTGATTAGCGCTTGTAATATTGTTTTGTTAAGGCTATGCGCCTATTGTATTTAGGTCATAGATATTTTAATATGATTATATGTAAACACACTTGAGCCAATTCAATTGGAAGTTTTGTATGTAATTAGTTATAGGCCGACTTGATGAAGAGTTTTGTATGCGCATATAAATAAGACATGCACCCTTGTAATTAAGTATGGTATGAGATATAGAAATTAGTAAGAGAAGAGAAGTTAGTATGTTTTAGTGCTTTACAAGAGTTTAAAGCATAAGCGCACAAAAGGAACTAATCAGACAAGCAGTGTCACACCAACAGTTCACCTTGTAGATATAGTGTGTATCTGAGATCCAGAAGGTTGTAGCCTTCACCACTTGAGCAATGAGCTCTAGGAAAGTGTGTCCCCAGCCCTAACAGGGTTAATTGTAAAAGACTCCTAACAAGGTCCGACCCTTGACCAGGTCATTGTACTAAAAGTATTGTAAAGAACAAATACTAACAGGGTTGCAAGATCTTCTAACATGGATCATAAAACACTAGTGCAGTTCTTAGTGGGTTTCAATTCCCACCAGGGTTTTTACCTATTTGGGTTTCCCCGTTATCATATTTGGTGTTATTTGTTGTGGTTGTTTATCTTACTTGCATTGATATTCATTTCAGTACATAAGCAACTAAGTTAAGATTCAAGAGTAAAGAAAAAGTATTAATATATAGAACACTGATTCACCCCCCCTCTCAGTGTTCCCATTCCTAACAATTGGTATCAGATCCCTGGTCCTCTGAAGATAAGTTTAACCACTTGAGGAGATCACAGATAAGGGAGAAATGAAACATCTGAAAAATAATCTTGAAGCATCTCTTGAAGACCTTGACAGATCTGAAAAAGAAATTGAAGAATTGAAAGAAAAGGTTAGTGATTCTCAGGCAGTCATCAAAAACTAAGAAAATATTTGAAAGATTGTTCCACTAGTGATTTGGGAAAAATGGTTAAAAAGATAAATGAGGAAAACACATCTCTGAAAGATCAGATTGAAGAATTGGATGAAAAGTTACTTAATAATCAAGAAGTCTATGAAGAATAGATCAAAGAAAACAAGAAATTGGATGAAGAACTAAGGCAAGCTAACATGAAAATCTTGGAATTAGAAAACATCAAGAAGCAAGTGGAATCTGAATTGACTGAAGCAAAGAATCATATTGAAAAATTTCACAAAAGCAAGGATCTAATAGAGTCATAGTTGTATGCATAGAATGTTAAGGGAGACACCAATGGTATTGGATTCAATGAAGCACAAAATTAGATCAATGACATGCGAGCAAGAAAGAAAGCATCGAAAGAATCTTCGGAAGCTAAGAAGACAAGAAATCATATAGAAGCTAAAGCTAAATCACCCAAGGATGAGCGCAAGCCAGTAAATAAGACTTTTTATGCTTGTAACAAACATGGGCACTTAGCAAGAAATTGTAAAGAGGTAAGACCATTCAATGGTTATTGTTATTCATGTAATAAGTTTGGTCATAGAGCTATGAATTGTAGATCAAATCAAATTAGAAAAATCAGAGAAGTCATCCACAACAGAATGTAAGAAACTCTCAGGACATTACATGTCAAATATGCAATTATGTTGGTCACACAGCCAGACAGTGCAGTATGGTAACTCACATGAATGCACCAAGGAATATCAGGCCTCCAGTCATTTGTCACTCATGTAACATGGTTGGTCACATCTCTAGGTTTTGCAGAAAAAGAGCGCAAAGACAAGAAAGCCCTAAAAAATCAAAAGGATCAATTTTGGAAGAATTAGTAGAAGTAAAATTTGTGCAAGCTTCAGAAGATGCGAGCTTGATTTGGAAGGAAGAAAAGAAGGAAAATGTTGATGAAATAGTTGAGGATGCATCCGCAATGGATGCACCTCCTATTTATGGTTAAATGACCTTCATGGCCATAGGGGGAGCTAGATTAGCTCTAGACCCCTGCGTGGCTGGTATACTCACCCTCAGAGTATGCACCTTGGAATACAACTATTTGGAGACTATATGATGTAGTATGAGAGAGCGCACTATCTGATTGATAGCAGAGACAAAGAATGAAATTTCTTGTTGCATTCTATGTTTACACGGTAAGCATTAATAGCAGAAAAGTTAGTTTATAGCCATCAGAGATTCATTATTAACACATTTCATTCTAAGTTGAGCATTTGGAGAGCACAGAAGATCAAGCAGTTGAGTTAAGAAGTGTTGCAGTTGAATTTATCAACAAAGAAGAAAGATTGATCGTTGGAAGCCCCAGTTCAGACACGATGATTTGGAAACCCTTGGAAACCTCTATGAAGTGATAATTCAAGTAAGTCATGGCTACAATAGTTTTATTTGATGCTTCTGAAAGAAAAAGATATGTGTTTAAGAGGCATCCCTTCAAGTCCACCTTAGATGACCTAGAAGGAGCCTTTTCTATAACCCCAATGGGCGTTATGCACGTAGAAGACATACGCGCATACATCTACTGCAAAAAGGAACTAGTAGGATTGGATAGAATCAGGGCACACATGGAAACCATGATGAAACTAGAAAAGACATTCACTGATGAGTTCACACAGTTGGAAGGCAACCCCATTATAGAGTATGCTATAGCTTATGAGTTCTATGAATTTGAATGGATCAAGATTCTATTGAGCAGAATTCATGATGACCTATTCTGGATAGGTCAAGTTCTAGTTCACATCACCTTAGACCTAATCCATGAAATGAATGGATTACCAAAGACTGGTGCCATCCTTCCCACTAGAAAGGATGTCAAAAAATTGGTTGAACAAGCCTACAAATCTTGCAGTGATAAGTGCAGCATGACAATTGAGTCGATTGAGGAGAAAGACATCAAATTGACGTCCATGATATGTGGATACATGTTCCAACATGCCAATAGGGTTAATAGTGTGTCTGCAACCACTATTCTTGTAGCCATCAGATTGGTGAGAGAAAATGGAGAATTCAACTTGTGTGAGATCTTGTGCGCACAATTGATGAACAACATCAGGGAAATCAAGCATGACAAGACCAAGATATTTAGGTTTGGGCCTTTGATAATCTATATGTACTTTCATATAGTTGGGAAAGTATTAGACTTATACCTAGACAAAATTTTACCTACAATTCCATAAATATCTCTTAAGGCATCAACTGAAAGTACACTGAAGGATTATATAGAGTTGGAGTTAAAAATATTCAAGAAAAGAATGCAGATGAGGTATAGGATACCTGAAAGCATTGTTGATAAATACAAGGATAGTATTTATTTTATAGTGGAAACAAACATTACTTGTATGGAGGTTGTTGAGCCCAGAACTAAGTGGATTCATCCACTTGGCTATGAAGTGGAGGAGCAAGTTTTGGAATCCTATGTACAAGTCTTACTATCAGCGCCCAAAGATTCCAATGAGCCAAGATGGGGAACATATGAGGAAAAGACTAGATAGGTTGATGCAGTCCTAAACAGTGCTGCAACTAAGAGGAAAGTCACCAAAATCACCTCTAAGATTTTGAAGATCCACGGTGTGACCCAAGCACACCTAGATAAAGCAAGAGAAGATAAGATAGGTATGAAAATTGAGAGTGCATCCTCTGTGGAATCTAGGATAGAGAAGATTGAGGATCCTAAGATGAAGAAAGTAAAGATTGAAATAATTGATGATCCAAAAGAAAAAGAGAGTAAGATAGATGATATCAATCATGCGGCCATAATTACAATTGACTTGGAGTCCATTGAAGTATCCAAGATGCCTAAGAGGAAGAAGCAAATAGCTACAAGCCATCCATCAACAAGAACCACAAGAAGCAGAGGCAAAAATGTGCAACCACCTCCTAAGGTAGGATTCCTACCAAGTTTACAAGTGTTGAGAACTAGAGTGGTTGATGAAGGTGGACTTGATCAGATATCTAAGTATTATGATAGATATCATGAGATTGAAAAGTCTGAGATCCATGAGATGTTGATCAAACATATGATAAAATTTAAGAAGACTGTGCTAGAACTGAAGACAGTGATTCCAAATAAAGTTTGGGAAATTTTGGTACCTTGAAAAGATAAGCAATAGAGGAAGATTATAGAATAAGAGAAAAGACACTAGATGATAACCTCCCAGTATGTTCAATTGATGAGAAAATAATTTTGCTAGGTTTGGTGAAGCCACACCTCAGAACTAAGATGAGAACCCTTCACATTATGAATAGGGATTATGAGTTGATTACCAAGGAAATAGAAAAAGCCTTTGAAAAAGTGTTCCTTGAACAACACATGTAACCTACATATGTGCCCATCACTTAAGCACCTGTTGAGAAAGCTAAAGCAACTAAGGTAACATATGCACCTATGATAGGTCCATAGGACTCGGTGCCCATAATGATAACACCCACAGAGGTAATGGCATCTACGCCCATGCTTGAAGACAAGAAAGACACAATAATGATTGATAATGTGGAAATATCCATGGTGGCCATGGATAAGGACTTGGATAAGTTTAAAGAAGCATTCATAAGCACTGAGGAAGCAAAAAATCTTTGTGGTAATAATTCACCAAAGCAACAAGAGAAAATTTAGATTGAGGACTTGACAGGACAAGAGGAAGAAGAGGAGAAAGAAGAAGAAAAAGAGAAAGAAAATGAAGAGGAAAAGGAAACGGAAGAAGAAAAGAAGAAAGAGGATATATAAAAGAAAGATGAACATGTGATTGTAAAAACTGAGGTAATGGATATCAATCAAAGTTCACTCCTTACCCAAAAACCATCAGCATCATTGTTGTCAAGTTTGATTCCTGACACTACAAGCTTGGACTCTTGGGGAGAAGAAGACATGATCAAGATCAATGTTCTTGCTATGGAGAAGGCTAAGGAGAAACAAGTGATGAGAAATCCTTTATTTGTTGAGTCAGTAAATATCTTGAATAGTCTACTGCCAACAGAGAAGAAGGTAACAAAAGTGCATTCTGTGGATGATGTCAGTACCATCCTGACAAGCTTCAAAGAAAACTTTTCTAGCTTAGAAGAATTAGTAGCTAAGGTAGAAGAAGGGAAGTATCTCAAGAAGAGATTGAACGTGCTAATTTAAAATTTTGCACTTGACCTTAACTCTTTGAAAGTTGATCAAGCTTCATTAAAATAAATTTCAGCAAAAGGAAGGAAAATCGTAGTAGATTGCATGAACCAAGACAAGCTGACTGTAAATCTCTACAAGAAAATTCAGGAAGTAGAAGCTATGATAGAAGAAGTGAGGAAATTAGTAGAAGATCCTTCCTCTTATGTAAATATGTGTAACAATGTGTACCAAGGAAAATTGTAACACAAAAGATGAATCCTTAAGTGTTGCGATCTCATCCACATATTCCAAAACATCTGTACATATCATACCTAAGCTCGCATGAGCTTACTCCACTTATATAGTGGCTGGATATTTTTTTTGTCTATATCCAATGCTCCCCATGAGGCCATGAGGCCTTCTAGGCTAATGCCTCAAAGAATTCATCATGCAAAGACACAACATCATAAGCTGTCTCTCCCTAAACCACTACCTTATTTAGAACTTTTACTTTCCATATCTTCTCATCCTCTGATTTCTTGTTTTCATTCATGTAATCATTTAGGCTTTTACCACTGTCACTAATATTTTTCCTTATAACTATAGGTAGTGGTATTTTTGGTTCATTAGATCTCCTTGGTCCTCTTTTGTTGTCATCTCCATTGTATCTACAAAACTTCACAATATGACCAGGATTGTTACATTTGTAAAAAAATAGGTGGTCTTCTTCTTTTTTGATTAGTTTGTAGCTTACAGTACCTTGTCGTGTGCCCAAAGTTATTACATTTCTGACATGTAATCTTGGTTGCAGTTTCTTCTTTGATATAGTCTTTCTTATACCTGGATTGATCATGTTTCTATAATCTATTTTTTTGTGTCCATACTCATAGCAATTAAAATAGTAGTTGGTAAAGGGTTTAGAGTTACCTTTACTTCTATAGTCTCTTTTCATGTGTCCAACTTTTTTGCATCCAAAACATCTACCTCTGAAGGGTCTGAACTGTTCTCTAGGATCTTCATTTGTAGGCCTTTCATTAGGAATAGGTCTTTCCTCATTCATGGCTTCTTTTGGTTCTTCTTGAGTTTTTGAAGTTCCAGCTTCATTGGATCCACTCATGTCTCCTTTAGATTTTTGTTCTGTTCTTTTTTCATTACCCTTGTTATTGCTCATGTGTAACTTCTCAATGTGTAGTTTGGCTTGAGTGAGTTCACCTTTAATGATCTTATTGTATTTATCCAATTCTTGATATTTATCCTTGTAATGGTCAAATTCAGTCTTCATTTGTCCTATTTGTAAATTAGCTTCTTTTAATGACTCTTCAACTTTGTTTCTTTCATCCTTTTCATAATGAATCTCCTTGATCATCATGAGATTGATTTTTACTTTTTCTTGCTCCAACTTCTTTACTTTGTTTGATGTATCATTGTCTAAACCTTCTTTGATTTTCTCCATAAGGTCTTGTCTCTAATTTTTTACAATTTCAAGTTGTTCTTTAAGTTTTCTCATGAAACCTTCTGCTCTTCTTAATTTGAATTTTAGTTCACCATTCTCATCTTTCATTTTATCCAGATCTTCAAGTGCAGCTTCAAAGTTCACTTGTAAATCTTCTGAATCCATTTTGATCTCCCTTAAGCTGTTAAGCTTTCTCTCAAAGGGCCAAAAGCTCTGATACCAATTGTTAGGATTAGGTAATACTGAGAGGTGGGGTGAATCAATATTATAGAACTTTGATTTCAACTTCAAACAATTATAAACAATCCAAAGTAATGCAGAAATGAAAAGAACATATAAGCATAACACATTACTCATGACACCATGATTTATTCTCGAGGAAACCCTGGCCAAAGGGAAAACCGCGGTGGAGATGGTACCCACAAATATGTACTAAATATAATATCCCTGTTAGGAGCTAATTGTTACATAGTACATTTCCCTATTAGAGGATTACAAAAACCCTATTAGGGATATACAAAAACACCTGGTTAAAGGTGGTGAGCACACTGTTCTTACAATCAATACTATCCCAAAAATAGTTCTCAAAAGGGGGAATACTACAAGCACTTATCTTGCTTAAATAGTTCCAATTATAGCTCAGCCTCTTTCTGATCTTGCATTTGACCTCTACTCTTATATTTTCAAACTTACTCCATCATTACACATCATTCCATACGTCGCTTTCACAAAACCAATCTATACTTATAAAGAATTAGCCTTCCAGTCGGCCTCATAATTGTCATACAAAACATAATAGAAACTTATACAAATAATATACATGGATTTGGCACTCTCATATTACCAAAGAGTTGGAAATATACTTTATTTAATTATCTTAGCATGTTACCATATCCATTTTGTTTTCCTTAATCTTCACAATTGTTCATCTACCTTGTTATACTGTTTTACTGTCTTCGCATATCTTCCGAACACTGTATCTCACAAATTTGGTATCCAAAACTCATGCGATCTTAACTGAAGCATGTGAACATACCAAAATACCTCTAGTTAACTTCACAAGCCATAATACCCTGTATATTTCCATCGCTATCCAAAACTCTGGTACTGTACCCTGTTATCCTGATACTGGACTTAGTCATTTTCATGACTGTGACTTTAGTGGTAATCTCCACAATATGTGATCACTCCATCATAAGTGTTACCATAAATGACAACCCTTAAGTGATTCCCAGTACTCCAAAACATCACATGCCAATAGGGTTTTAGTTTAGTTGGCATCCGGTTTCATGTAGTTTTGTGCTTTATTTTCATGCATTTACTATTATATCTGAAGAAGGGTTTTGTAGATCTATTTATTGTATTTTTACCTCATTATTAGGGGCCCTTTCTTTGAGTCATATTTTTTCAGTTTGCAAATTTTGATTGATTATATTGTGCCACTTTGTAAGAGATATTTCTCATCACATATTATACAAATACAATGGTTCCTTATCATTGTCTTGTATTGCAATATTGTGAATTGTATGCTTGTGTATTGTGTTCTCCTTCATTCAAGTTGTATTCCTTTATTGTTCATGTAGATCTTGATACATGTGCTTACAAGTCTATGTTTTTGTCCTTTATATTTTATGCTAAAATTGGTAAATCTTTATTTTTCCTTTCAAGTTATGCAAATTCCAAATCCTTGCATTAGAATTGATTTTGTGACACGTGATTGTCTAGGTATTGTGAATCATGAGTATTTTCAGTAGTTTTTAGTGGATATTTGCAGTTGCAATTCATTATTCGGTGTATCACCTTATTAGGGTCAAGAGTTTAATTTCATCAAGCATTCTTTCACATCCTTTTTCCCAAATCATATTAGTTTTAGGTGGAGCACTATCTAGGAACCGACCTTATCCAAAGATTGGTTTTCATTATAGGTACACCCACATACCTGAAGGCCTTTCCATGTTTCAACAGGATGGCTAGATTTCTTCATCAAGCTATAGGCACAATCCTGATTGACAATAGGACCAATGCTTGGATTAATCATATTGTGTTGTGGTATTGGTCTCCTTTTTTATCACACCTTTCAAGGTAAGGGATCTTTAAGCCTTTAGCCCTTTCTCAGCTAGTTCTTTGAATGACTCAATGCATTGCAACTTTAGTTCATATATCATATCTAATTGGTAATTTTGAATAAACATGTGGATCTTCTCTTTTGAGGGTATGTGAAAGGATTCCTTGGAGGTAATTTTCCTCCAACATTGTAGGAATGATGTAAAACTTTCACCATTTTTATGTTTTGTATTACAAAGATCCATTATGGTTATTTCAATGATAATACTATGTAAGTAATGAGACATGAGCTTTTTCAACAAGCTCATTCCAAGATCTTATCCCTAGAGGGATTCTAGAGAACCACTCCATCATTGACCCACTAAGAATACATGGAAATAATCTCATAAGGTATGTGTCATCATGAGCCACTTATATACATGCCATGAAGAAATCCCTAATGTGGTCACTGGGATCACCCTTTTCCTTGTACTTGTCAAATTTGGGAATTTTCAAAGTTTATTGGAAAGGGTGGCATGTATAGTGTCCTATCGAATGGATAAGGAAAAAAGAAATTATGATGAGAATGTTCTCTTGGGTGCTCCCATTTGAAGGGTCATAATTTTCTACTGAAGGGTCTGAATGTGTTGAGAAAGGACTTCAGTGGGTGTTAATTATGTTAACATCACATTTGGATCAATGAATGGGTTCCCATTATGGTATGATGGCACCTAGTTATATGGGGGTTTGTATCCCATGTTCGTATGCATCATAGGTGCAAAGGACTATGGGGCATACTAGGGTGGTGTTGTGTAATTGGAAGTATTGGACCTAGTTGTTTTATATTATCCTAAGAGGTTGGAAAATGTCCCTTGATTGTTAGGGTTAATATGAGGTTGTTTTGAGGGCCCCTCTTGAATGTTTATGTGTGGACCTTGGTTGGAGATCACACCTTGTTGGATTACACTAGGATTTGGACCTTGGGAATTGAATTGGAGGAACTTGTTGTTGTAGATTGAGAACTAACTGCTAGATTTTTTTGTGACATCATAGAAGGTACATTTTTTTGTCATAGGCACACTAGCTATGGGTGGATTTTTGGAAAAAAGAGGGTTTTGTATTGGATCCCAAGTGTGGTGGAAGATGTTGTGACTTGGGTAGCACTATGTTTTGTACTGCTAGATGGTATGGTGGAAGAGATTTGGGGGGATGATGTTGGTACAACCCATGATGATACTATTGGTGTATCTTCCACTATGGTTGATGTGTCAAATCTAGTAGGTAGTTTAGCACCATTCTATGCAAGTAAATGGAAGTATATATTTGGGTCTAATGACAACAAGGCATCCATGATGGTCATTATCCTTTGGTCTTGAAGGGAATCATCAACTTCCTCCTATATGCATTATTCCTTAATATTATTAGCTAAAACTTCATACCTTGGTGGGGGATAGGAGGTAGTTGTGGGATGACATTCTTTGTCTTCTATTGGAATTGCACTGTCTTTGGTGCAATAAAATCTAGTCTTAAGGGCCTTGGGACGATAAAGTCTATCTTGCTCATTGTATTAAACACAGGGTCTTTGTTATGATCCATTTTGTCTTTGAATTTATTTGACTATGTGATTGGTATGTGTAGAAGGCAATTAAATCTAAGAATCATATGTATGCAAGACAATTATGACAACTAGGTTAGGACTCTAATTATTTTTTGGGTGTTTATTATTTTGGAAATATAAATGCAAACTATGAAACCTACATATAAAGTTGAAATGAAATCTAAGGTGTACACAATATAACCTTAAGTCGAGAGACTCTATAATTTTTGAATGCAAACCTTTATAGGAAAGACCCAAATGATGTTGGGAACTATCTTGATTTCAATCTTGGGATAAAAATGATAATTTTGACAAGGTGTCTATAAAAAAGATGATTTTTACAAAAATGATAAATGCCTATGACAAGGCAAATGGACAAAGAAGATAACTAAATTCAAGAAAGCCAAGATAATTCTCAATATGACTATAAGAATACCTAAAAAAATGTGTACGTTCTAGTTTAAAAGTATAATTCTAAAAAAGTGTAATGCTTGACCTTATAAAATGCAAGTTATATTTTTGTGTTTTTTATTTTTTGGAATCTAGAATGAAGACAATGTAAATAATATGATGACTATGAAAGGTTTCAACTTGTAAAAGCAAGAATGTGACTAAAATGCAAATTATGACTTTCTAAAATAAAATGGTACAAACTAATATGTTGATCATAGAAACATGAGTTTTGGGCAAAGACAAATTACAGGTTTTGGACCCTAATCTCAAACTAATTTTGTTTTTCAATTTTATCAGTCACTTGTATTAAATGAATAAAATGATTGTGTTATAGGACTTTGGTAAATGCATGTTGAGGTTACCTTTATTAGAGTTGATGAAAACAACCCACAACTCCCAAGAACACCTGCATGCAAACGCCTATCACAGAAAGAGAGAGAAGCAAACAACTATGGAGACCTGAACGTATGGATCCAGAAGAGAGGAGAAATCCTTGATGTGTAAAAAAAAAGTTTCAATCAATAATGAAATTTCAAAAAAGGTTACAAAGTGATATGAGATCAATCCTTATAAAAGGAGATCAGAAACCCTAAAAAGGGAAACCCCTAGGTTGCACAATAATAATTAATAAACAAATTAATTATTATATGCCTAAAGTTTATCTTAAGTCGAAAGAGGTAATAAGTGACTTAATAATTAAATCAATATAATTCCATTAATAAGAAAACACTTTATTACTATAACACCCCCCCTTAAGATGAACTTTGGGAGAAGCTAAAACCCTAGAAAGAACTGCTGAAAGAAAATGGGTCCCGACAATAAAAGCCCTGATCAGGTACCCAAGTACAAAAGAGAGTCTCTATAAAAGTGGAGAAATAGAGAAAACCACATGGGAAAAAATCTACTCCAAAAGATACAAAGACTAGTTTGAAGGACTAAAGAAGCCTCCAAAACTAGGAATGTTCCAGAAAATCAAAACGAAGATGAACATGTACAACATCACTGAAGCAAGAAACTGCAAACTCTGTGAAGAAGTAACTACTGATCTGAAGATCCTCCACATAAATATGACTAGGTAGAGAAGATTGCAATCTGCATGAGTGCCCTTAAATAACACTACTCAAATCAGGAGGCAAAAAAAGGCAAACACTTGAACTCGAAGATACATATGGCATAAACACTAAAAGTCTGAAGAGCTGATCAATCAAAGCTGTAAGAGTGCATCCAAAAAATAGGAAAGAAAGAGAGTCCATATGGTAAATGATCTATCTCACCGGAATGCATAGGTACCTAGCCACTGCAACCACCTAGTACAAAGAATCAAATACTGAATACATAGCTCACACTATCAAACCAAGGAAGCAGTAGAACCAATAGTAGAAACCCCTCCCTACTGCTGACAAGGGAGTAATGACAGGTACACTAAAAATATTGTTCAATATGAACTGCATGATGAAAAAGAATCTGAAACATTAAAATTACAGAGAGAGTATAGACACATATAGAGATACCTGAGGCTAATGTCATTCGAGGAACTCTCACATGACAAAAGTAGATGGCAAACAAAGGCAAACATCAAACCCCCGTGACACTTTATATTGGAGTGCGAGTACAAAGAGCACAAACATGTGCAAGATCCCACACATGCAATAGAATGACACTTTATCTCAGTGCATGTGCATAAAAGAATGCTACAAAAGTGAAGTATACACTACTCAAAGAAGAACAAAGGCTGCTGAAACAAAAGAACAGCCTAAGATGAGTCATCCCTCAAAGGGAAGAGATCCCAAGACTTGTAACATCCAAGATATCCACCAGACTACAAAAATGCAATAATCTGAATAAAATGGGCTTGGAATTTTTTTTGGAAAAATGACTCATAGCAATGGAAATCTTATAGAACAAGCTTTCCAACGATATATCATTTTTTGAAAATGGAGTTCAGATGCACAAGATACAGCTCCCAGAGTGCAGAACTAAACATTTGTCTTTGATAGTAAAAAATGCCATCAAAAAAGAAAAAATAGAAAATAAACCTACAAATTTAAAAGATCTCAAAATTAGCTTTTCCATGATATCTCGTTTGCCAAATTTCAACATCGTATGCTCAAGTTATGAGCAAAAAACCAACAGCTGTGTTAGAGGCCCCAAAGAAGGTGTCTGGAAGGATCCGAGGATGGGTGACATCATAAAAAAGACAAAACCACACATGAAAGAATCAGATCTGATAAAAGCTCAGAAAGAGATTTCTGGCAATATCTTGTTTTCAGAAAATAGAGCCCGGATGCAAGAGAAACGGATCCCGAAATGTAGGAGGTCTGAAACACCGAGACCCTAGAAAACTTCTAACTTTGATAGGAAAAATGACATCAAAATGGAAAAATCCCAAAACCATACCATCAAATTCGGATCGGTCTCAGAACCAACTTTCTAACGGTATATCACACGCCCGATTACAATCCCAGATGCCCAAGATATTCACAAAAAATTGCCTGCCTATCTGAAAAAGAAAATCTCCACCATGCAACAAAGGTTTAAAAAAACCTTAACCGGCTGTTAACCGTGACCACCGGTGGTCAAACCTGATGGTCATGCTGGTGTTAACTGCTAGTAGTCACCGTAGCGGGGCCGTCAGCGGTTCCCGTTGGTGGAGCCACCCACGGTGGCACTCGGGTGGCTGCCTGGCGGCGCTGTCACTAAATTTTTTTTTTATTAAAAAGATCCATGTTGTCTTGGGATGTGTGCTACGCCATACGGCCTAGTATGCAATTTTGTTTGCCTCAAAATCTAACTTGTCCAATATCGACAAGTTTTATATGGATTTTGGGTATCTCGGATGCTCTAGATGCAACTGTGAGGTATGTTTGGGCCAGAAGTGCTCCAAAAAATAGTGACTACCTCGGGATCCATGTTGGGGCCGGTTGCAAATTTTTTTTGCCACAGATTCCAACTTTGTCCAAATTGGACAAATTTTATATGGATCTTGGGGTTATTGGATGCTGTGAATGCAATTGTGAGGTCTGTTTGAAGCCAAAATGACCAAAAAATAGGTCCCCCTAGATCTGATAGGAAACCCTCTAAAAATGCAGATCTAACAAACATGACCGAATCTCTCAAGAAGAGGATAGGGGAAAGCATATCTGAATCTCTGATACCATATTAGAGTTGATGAAAAATAACCCACAGCTCCCAAGAACACCTGCACGCAAACACCTGTCACAGAAAGAGAGATAAGAAAATAGCCATGGAGACCTGAATGTATGGATCCATAAGAGAGGAGAAATCCTTGATGTGCCAAAACAAAAGTTGCAATCAGTAATGAAATGTCAGAAAAGGTTACAAAGTGTTATGAGATCAATCCTTATAAAAGGAGATTAGAAACCCTAAAAAGGGAAAACCCTAGGTTGCACAATAATAATTAATAAACAAATTAATTATTATATAACTAAAGTTTAGCTTAAGTCAAAAGAGGTAATAAGTGACTTAATAATTAAATCAATATGATTCAATTAATAAGAAAACACTTTATTACTCTAACAACAGTGACTACCTAGCAGAGTAGTCACAAATGCGAGTAATGATCTACATTTGCATCTAATGAATACAATAGTTGTGCTACATGAATGTGTAGATTACATTGAATGAAGTTCACTTGGATACAATGCCTCTATTAATTATGTAGCTTTATCCAAGGCAATCTTTTGGATAGATTTTGATTATTTAAAACACAAAAATCACACCTGCAGAGTATGGTTGTTTGATAGAATTGACTAAAAAACATTTTGTGTATGTTTAGTGACTTTTTCAAGCTACAAGTTTTCACGGGATCTGGTACAATGGAAACAAAAACACATATTAGTAATTTAATTTTAAAAAGGCTTCATTAAAATGTTTCAAGCCTATTTTATAGCAGTCTGTTAGCTCAAACAACCATGTCACGCCACTAGAACATGAGAGTCCTCTTGTGGGTGCCCGTGTTTTTTCCTTTTGCCTGATATGCCTCAAAGAGGATCGCTCCCCAAATGAAATAGTATCCTAGGACACATATGGTGGAGATGTTGGAGGGATATTCTTTCCTCCCCTCACACTGAAATAAGATAATGTTTAGAGGTGAAATGAGTGGCCTCTATTTTAGCAGGTTTTTAATGAGATCTATGGTGCCTCCCTAATCGATGCTATGAAGTGAGACACTAAAGTCTCATATGCATCACATCAGCTCCTTAGATGTGTATGTCCAATCTAAGATATCACCCACACTTTTTCATGAGCTTAGTTAAGTGTAAGACAACTCCAGGGTTTACCTTGTTTTTTATTTCTATACCGGCCAGAAGGATTTTCTATCCTCTGGTGGTGATCACTTCCCCTAGATAGACTTGTCTAATAAAGAAAAAGGGTTTTAATCTAACATATTGTACAAGCACACCAAAGAAACAAGACATGTATTTAATTGAATTAAGATCCAAAACAAAATGTTCACTAATCTAAGATCATCAATAAATGCACATGAGTTCATTTTTAGAGCACCAAACCAAGTGAAAGTTGCTTGTCCAATTTTAGGAGCACCAAACTCAAATGCATATTGCTTGTTCAATTTTAAGCCACAAAATTAAAGTGTAGATTTCTTGCTCAATTTTAACTCGTGTTCATTTTAGAGCACTAAAAAGCAAATGTGAATTGATGTTTTGATTACCTAAAAGTAGGTATTGAAAGGACCCAAAACCTTTTATAGCGAGATTACAAAATAAGCATTAAAGTTCCAGTGGAAACAATGCAAAAACACCAAAAAGAGACACCACAAAACTAGCAAGTCCAACAAAAGAAAAACAAAGAGAAAATGGACAGCAAAAAGACAGAAGGGCAGCAGACAGTTGGCTAGATACTCTTCATTAGTTCAGTCACCTGTTCAACCAACATCTGCATATTAGCAGAGGAAACTTTGAGTTCCTCTATATCTTTGTTCTTGTGATCCTCTAACTTTTTGAAGCTTGATTTGGTCCTTTTACTGGGTCCTTGATCCTCCTTAACCTCCATGAGAAAATGTGAGTTGATGTTGTTTGTCCATACAAGGTTATTTTTAGGAGCACAACAAGAAAATGTGGATTAACTTTGATTTAAAACTATGAATGTTGCTTCCAATCTACAAGCTATAAATCCAATGTTAGTATCAAAAACCTAGATCAACCATTTAATTTTCATAATCAATAAGTTCACACTCGTTAACATGAAGATACCTATATTTATCATAGTATTTGTATACCTTTTCCAGATAGACATTGAAGGCTCCTTGATATCCAATGTCATTTCCAACTCTACTACTGGTGTTCTACGAGTTGATTCAGGATTTAGTTTGATTTTTTTTCCCATCTTTCTATGTTCATTTGGTTGATGCAATTTCACTTTCTTATTTTTTAACAAGGGATTGTGGCACTTCATGAGCACATGTGACATTTGAAACAAAAATTGCAGCTAATGCATAGATCAATTATGGTTAATCATAAGCATTTGTGTCGCTTCATTTTCTCACTTGTGTCAAAAAAAATAACAAAAATAAAAATAAAACATAGTTTTAAATGTAAAGATTAGGATGTCAATAATGAATAATCTGGCACGGAAAAGATAGGTCACTCTGGCATAGTCAAAAATTACAACAAATAACCCTATAATCAACAGATAAAATAAACTAGATAGAAAAATAAATAACATTAATAATGGAATAGATGGAATGCAAATGCATTTCATAAATCTATCATATGCGGTGAATATGATTATCATTTGTGGTGTTTAATCCTCAAATGCATCCTTTCATTAGCAATATTGCATCAAATAAATGGTATGAATGCGGCAAATGAAACACACTTGCATTGTATGCACCTTTAACTGCACATACATAGAAAATTTATAAATTTAGAACTGCAACACTTCATGTTGGGTTCTCCATTGTAGGTTAGGGGTGAGATTCAAGATATGGAAACTTGAAACAAGACATTTAGAAAACCACAAGCCTAAATGTTGCAATAAATCCCTAAAATTCTAGAGATAAAATAGATAATAATGGAAATTCATACACAATAATAGCAAATGAATTCAAATCAAACACAATGCTCTGCAAACCAGATTAAATCTTCCGTGTTCTTCTCCTTCTTAATGAAAATGTGTGGGCTCTCAACTTGTTCTCACTTGGACAAGATAACAATTCAAAGTATGTGTGTGGTTACCAATTATGAGAATAAGCTCTCAATTTATAGGAATTTAGGATTTCAATCAATATTCCATGACTGAGGGGATTGACTTGACTGACTTTGACTAAAGAGTTGAACTCAAATTGATTGAAGAGGGAACTCAATTGATTGACTTGTTAAGAGAATTGATTGATTTGTTAACTTATTTGATTAGAGAGTGAAGTGAATAGATTACACAATGGATTGGATAGTTCAGTTTGTCAACAAGATAGATTGACCAAAGGAATGAGTAGATTGGATAGAAAAATGAATAGATTGGATAGTTAGCTAAATAGATGGATTAGTCAGAAGAGATTATTGAAGAGTTGGGAAAGGTGATTGAATAGTTAGACCGAGACTTAGTGTTAGTTAGAAGTAGAAGAATAAATCCAATTAAATAAATTATGAAATTCATTTAATTACACATGTGGAATATAAATAAATAAATTAGATTTATTTATTTATGAGAAGAACAAATTAGTAAATTAAATAAATTTATATTTATTTAATATTAGGAGAAATGATTAATTAATTACAATTATGACATAAATATAAAAATAAAAAAAAAGTAGTAGAAGTATTAATTAAATAACATATTTCTTTAATTAATGTGTAGACATAGGAATTAATTAAATAATAATTATTATTTAATTAATTTGTAAAAGAATAATTGATGAAAATTAGTTCTGACATTTAATAATTAAATAATTGATTAAAATTACTTAATTATGGAATTGGTGGAGAATTATGAATTTTATTTTGAATATAGTAGAAAGATATAAATTAATTAAATTATAAAGATTATTTAATCAATTAAAAGGAATATTAGTGAAATTGACGCTCGCGAGGAGCAAAGACAGAGAGAAGGAAGATGTTAGGGTTTCTTGGCAATGATGATGGAGGTGGCAGAAACTAGAGTCAAGGTATTAGGTTTTGATAATCTTGGCATGTTGCCTAACTTGTCGAGGGCTATTAAAAAAAAAATTGTCCTAAGAAGCCATAAATGTTGAGAGAAAGATCAGGTTACATGATAGGGGAAGGACTTTTTCAAACCAGTAGCAGCAATTTCCATGAAAAGAGTAGGATAATGCTTAGATCATAATGCATCTTGAGTTGTGAAAGAAGAGGGTTTGTTCAATTTATTCTTAGTATTAAAGGGTTTTTATGAAAAAAGAGGATCATGATAGTAAACACTCAAAGAGAGTCTCTCTTTATGACCATAAATGTATCATTGAAAGACCATACAAAGGAAACACATACAAATATTTTAGCTAAACAAATGATAAGAGTTAGTTAGACAATAACAGGTGTGTAGACAGATGTAAGAGGCAATCAAATAGGATACCCACATCAAACAAGATGCATTTAGAAAACATATTAAGATCAATATGACACTTTCTAGAGTTGTTGAATGGGCTTTAGGTACCTTTTTCTTATTTTATCTGACCCAAAGGAACATATCCTATTCGTTGGGATAGTTGGTTAGCTAATTGACAAGGTGGAGTAGATATAGGGTAGTTGGAGCCAGTTTTTGACCAAGTTCATAGTAAGTGCAAGCATCTAGGGGTTGTTTAAAGCCTCTAAAGGATGTAGATATGGTCAAAGGGTATTTACAAACATTCATGAGTTAGTTTGGAGCAGTTTGGTAGGATTTTATGACCCATTTTCAGTTTTATCTGACCCAACTATGGAAGAGGACTTATTCAACCACCAAAGTAGGGACACATGTCAAGTTTTCTTGATTGCAAATTTTGCATCTTGCAAGAGCTATGTAATCTATAAATCTTAAGTTTTTAGTCCTCTAGTTTTTTAGTTCTTACTTCTTTTTTTGCAGTAGTTGTAACCATCTCCAACTCTTCTTTAGCAAAGTATGGAATTTTGTAACTCAAATCAATCATTTTTTTGACTGACATTTCATCGTAACTAGAAATTTTATGAGAACTTAATCATTTCCAAATGTATATTATTGTAAGAAGTTTGCTTTAATAAATATGAAGCTAATTTTGCCTTCCATCAAGTTGTTCATAAGTGTGTAATATTTCATGTGCATGTTTCATTTTGTGTTTCATGATTAAACCTCTTCAAACATGTGGCAATGAAAGACTTTATGAGCAAAAAAAATTGCATTCTTACACTGGTTGTAGTTTTTGAAGAGATTATATATAGTTGCTTAGTTGTGAAAATAAATTATTTTCCTTCTTAAATAGCAATATAGATTGTCCTACCTATAAAATGATTAAGTGAAGAATGTGTGAAGCTTGCAGTTGTCAAAAAATAAAGCTTCCTTTGAGTCATTATAAGTGTAAGAAACAACTATAATTTTTTCTTTCAAGGTGCATCACCAAAGTTAGGTGTAGGTTTCTTTTTCAAGCATTTTCTTTCTCCCTTTTCTCAGAAAGCTAGTAGTTTTGAGGTATATTTTCAAGGGATCCAACCCTTAATCCTAGAGATTCACTTCTATTTTTGGTCACCCACAACCAAGAAGTGTTCTCGTGTTTCAATAGATTGTTGAACTTATAGTTCAACAAGGTGCAAATCTAGATGATTACTCTAGAATTTTGAATAACAATAACCTTGAGGGTGTTATAAGTTACATTGAGTTTTATAGAAATGATTTATATGAAACCCATTTTGAGATGAGCACTAGCTTACAAAAGTAGGTAAGTATTAAAAAAATATTAACCTAAAAAACCCAATAAGCCCTTGATCAATAAGAAGGGAGCCATTTTGAATATTGAGGGAGAACAAGCTACAAAGAATTCTAAAAATAAAACAAAGGAAATAAAGCCTAAGGGAATAGATTAGAGGACCAACACAAGAAGAATGTTAAAACCAAGGAAATAAAATAACCAAATGGTGGCAAGGATTTCATAATAATAAATAAGAAATATGAGTTTCCATGCATCATCTCTCATAGAAACAAGATAAAGATGGACCTCTTTGAAAAGTGAATGTTAGGTAGGAAAATGAAATTCCAAGAGCTCAAGATGTCAACAAGATGATTAAACTTAGCAACAAAACTTGAAGTTCAATACTAGCAACTTTAAGATCCTACTATAAGAGAAAGAGATAAATGAAAAAAATTGAAAGGCATCACAATGGATCCTTGGGGAAGCTTCATACTTTCTAAGTAATGAGCTTCACAGTCTCTTTAAAGAAACAGAAAGTGCTTATGGTCTTAAGGGTTTGGTGGGGGTCCCTCGTTCCCTAAGTATTGTGCTTCTTGTTGTTGTTATTTATGGTTCTAGTTGTAAGATTTTTTATGTTGTTTCTATAATTCATAATTGTTTCCTTTTATTTTTCTTAGAACTTTTTAGTTTTTAGAATTTATAAAAATATAGACCCTTATTTAAAACCTCTTTATCTTATCAAAATTATAATTTATTGTTATATAACAAATTAAATTATTCTTTCATAAAAAATAAATAAAAAATCTATAATAAATAATTTTTTTAAATAATACATATTAAATAACATTACCTTCTTGTGTGGTGGTTATGACCATGGGAAACTTCCTAAACCATAGGATCGGGTGTGTTTGATGGTTATGAAATATTTTACTCTTGCAAGTAGATTTGGAGTCTATTATTGTTATCACATGCCTTTCCTGAATCACTTTAGAACTCATAATGTCATCTCCTTCCCGTTCTTTCTTCTTCATTCTTTGGAGAACCCTATTCAGGAAGTCGTCGAGGCTAAAAACTAGGGAAAGAAGATGACTATCCTTCACAAAGGGCTTATTCTCATATTCTACCACTTTCACCTTTCCCTTTGTCCCCCTAGAGCTATTACTGTCTAGGAGGCCCCTGTCTCTTTCATCCCCATATCTACTAGCATCATGGATATTCCCGACCAAGAAAAAATGCCTTAAGAGCCATGTCCTTAAATCCCATCATGGTTCTCTTGATACCCCCTCTAATAGTACATGGCTAAAGAGAAAATGAAGGAAAAGAAAAAAAATGACCCTCCTCTCAAATTGAAGGCTAAGGCCCCTAAAAAGGATAAATTTAACATCCAGGAGATAGATTTTGACATTGAAGCTACCATGGAACCACTACTCCCCGTCGGTCTACTAGGCTGGCCCCAAAACATGTGAAAAAAGAGAAAAATATGAAGGATGCAGATTCAAAAGAGGGCCAGATAGAGAAAGTCTAATGGAAAATTGGAAAAATGTGCTAAGAGGGAGATATACTTTGTGACAACTAGCACTTTCTCCCATATTTCAGAGAATCTAAAAACTAAATCCCTCGACCTCACAAAAAAATTGGCTCTTGAGGAGAAGGTTAAGTCACCCAATACTGGTAAGGGCAAGACTCCCCTTGGTGGGGAAAGTGGTAAATGTGAGGACACTTGCGAGGAGATGAACAAAATTAAGAAAATAATTGCAGATATGGAGAAGAGGCTTCAAAACGTCTCACACTTTAAAAAAAAAATCATGCATAGCTTGACTACCACCTTATGCTTGTTGCAGAAGAACACAGTCAACGCAAAAGATGAGGATGATGACAATTATAAGGAGCTTTATAAGTTCCTTACATAAAACTAGGCAATGAGGATGCTGACCAAGCCATACAAGTTGAAGGATGCCTAGGGTCGTGGTCCCTTTTTCTTTTTTTGCATTACTCTTGATCATGGCTTATGTGGCCTTGCTTTAAAATTTATCGTTATCACTAGTACTATTATATTTTGCACTCGTAGTTTATTCTAGTATGGCCCTAAGTGGCCCTATTTAAGGACTTTTATTACTATTTTTATTAGTATTGTTGATGATGTTAGTATTAGCAATGGTTACTATGACCATAAATACTAGTTTTTCTTTACTATTTCAAAATTAGACTAATTGTTTTTTATGTTTGATTAGTGTGTTGTTGATTGTTGTAATTGTTTATCTAAGAAACAACACCCTAATTTTACTACTTTAAATATCAAAAACATTACCTGAGAAAATTATTTGTATTTTTTTATTTTTAGAAAAGATGGAATCCGCTCTGCAACTGAGAGGACACTGACATCCTCGGCCATTGACCGAATGATGAGCATTAAATGTGCCCCCTATATGTAGTGGTTACCCTAATTCGATGGTGACACAATCACCTGGGCAGATTGAGGGAGTGCAAGGTAAATCGTTCAAGCAGGCACTCAATGAGGAAGCCGTTATTCCACCTGAAGCCAAGTTCATGTTCGATGGAGCCCCTCCCATGAAAGGAAATGGAGGAACCGACACTAGAGGTGAGGATTCTATGCCCTCTAATGTTTGTGTTGTCAAGCCTAATGCTCAGATGGCCTTAGTCATTGAGAAGGAAAAGGATTCGCTTAGGAATTCTGCTTTTTTTTAGCCGCTCAGGACCTTAATAAATTTCCATCTAGAACTTTTCTTAATGAATGGCTTCATAATATTTGGGGTAGAAAGTTTGGTTTTCATTTTTCTTTCCTACGTATGATTCAAAAAGGTCTCTTTCTTATTTTTATCAAGAATCCTAAATCCCAAAAGGATATTATTGTTAGACAGTTTTGGCAAATAGGCACCACCAATTTTAGAGCCCTCCCATGGTCACCTGATGCAGTGCATGATGAGGTTCTTGCCCTTTTGAGCCCTAGATGGATTACCCCAAGCAGCCTCCCCCCATATTTATGGAATATGATCCCCCAAGCCCTTGTGCCCTTCGGCTTGGTGCTCTGTGTTGATAGAACTGATGTGCTTTTGCCACACACCGATGCCAGGATTTTGATCAACATTAACCCAGGTATTGACCTCCCAGGGGGTATCCATTTCGAACTCGGTGGCACCTGCCATTTTTGCCATGTTTCCTTTTTAGGAGGTATCAACTCTTGTTTTCTTTGTAGAAGGGAAGGCCACCAAAGACATGATTGTCCCCTAATTTTGAAAAAGAACCCCAACCTGAGGCCCAAAGGTGGCAAGAACCCCAATCCCAAGTTTGGAAATGGTAGAAAAGTTCCTGATTTCTCCAACAAATCAAACCCCACTAATAATCTAAAGGTTCCTATTCCTGTGACCTTGGTTGCCCTTGATGACTCTCTTGAGTCACTAAAGAATGCCTTTAACCAAGATAGTGGACGCAAGCCCCCTACTGGCCTTTGTTTCAAAGAGGTTGCTAAGTTGCATGTTGTTGAAAGCTTAGACTTTGGACTAAAACTGAAGGACGCAGATTCCCATATTTGTAAGCCTAATGCTCAACAAATCATCCTTAGTAAGATCAAAAGGATTGCAGCCATCAGGAAGAAGGTTCCTAATGCTTCGCACATTGACCCTGGAGAAGACTCTCCCAATTAGAATAGTGAAGATCCCTAAGAGAATCGGCCATCTGGTGCCTTCAATGCCATCAAAGAGGCATATGATAAGGAGGAGAGACTTAATAACTTCTCCCCCATAGTTATCCCAACCCCCTAGATCCCAGAGATTCCCCTCCATTGTTAGTCTCCCCTGATTGAGAAGTTTCATGCTGATAACAGAGCTCAACCTGCTCCCATCCTCGATGAGTCAAAGGAAGATTTGGAAGAAGGTGAAATTGTAGGGATGGAATTAGCTATGAGTGGAGTGGTACAAGGGATACCCTAGGATTTTGTCTTTCAAGCTAAGAAGAAACTTAGGAAGCCCATTGTTAGAGAAGTATACACGGATGGAAAATCTGATGTGGTTTCACACTAGGATGATGGTGAGTCCCCCCCAATCAGAAAGAAGAGAGGTAGGCCTCCTAATCACACCTCCACCATCAAGCCTTCAAAGATCCAAAAGAGACCCCTCCCCAATTGTTTTAAGAGCTTTCAAGCTCCTATGGAACAAGACTCCTAGGTTAGAAATGGAATTCAAATTGGCATCTTGGAATGTGAGGGGTCTAGAATGCTGACAGGAAATATGTAGTTAAAAGATTCATTAGGATGCAAAAATGATTTGATTTCCTTTTGTTGCAGGAGATCAAAGCAATAGGTTTTTCTTTAGAGGTTGCATTTAAATGCATTTGGTCAGAAGCCAGAAGTGTCGCCACCCATCACTTGAAAGGTAAAGGGGGGAGTGCCATTCTAATTCACCCCAAGTGGGCCAACCTTGTCTTCGGATGGGGCTTCTCCCCCTGTAATAGAGCGGTCTGGGTGAGCTGTAGGGATGTAGATTTAGAATTTGGTATCTGCTCAGTTTATGCACCAAATGACCATTATGACAGAATTAAGTTATGGGAGTGGATGTGCAAGTTGAAGGATATTCCTTGGGTGGTGGTAGGAGACTTCAATATGGTTGAGTCTCCCCAAGACAAGGGAGGAGGAACTAGGATGGAATGGAAAGGTAATGAAAAGTTTTTTTACTCTAAAATGATCAATAAGCTTAGGCTATTTGACCCAATAGCAGGACAGAAGAAGGACCATAAAGGTATCTGGCATACCTAGTCCAACTACCACAAGGGCAATAGGAGGGTATATTGTAGGTTGGATAGAATTTATGCTAATAGAGATTTATTCAGCTCCAAGAAGGAGTTTGGGGGAGAGAGCATCAAAGTGGTACCTTATTCTTTGTCGGATCATCATCTGATAGTTGCTTCTATGTTCCAACTAGGTAGATGCCCAACTCCTAGGAGAGGTGGCAAGTCCTATGCCCTTAACACTTCCCTACTGAAGAGAGAAGATATCTAAGATTCCACCCTCCTGATTAGGGTATTCAATCATGGAGTGGCCAAGCACCAAAGTGCAATTGGCTCCTGGAACCAATGCACAAGTAGTTGGAAAACTCTGTTCAAAGTGGTTGGAAGGAAGAAGGCTAAGGATGATAGGAGAGTTGAATCAGAGCCGCAGAAGGATCTGTACACCGCAGAGATGAGATGATAGAATTGTCCTAATGATGAAGAAGCTATTAGCAGGCTAGCATGGACTAGAAACTCACTTAGGAGGTTGCAGCAATATAATATTAATGGAGCCAAAGTTAGGGCCAGGGCTAAGTGGATCAAAGAAGGAGACAAAGGTTCCAAATTCTTTTTCCAATTTCTTAAAGCCAAGGAGGCTAAGAATAACATTAGCTGTATCAGCCAAAATGGGGATACTTTGTCCTCTCAAGAGGACATTCTTCATGCCTTTACAGAGTACTACTCCACCCTGTTCACATCAGAGGACACAGGTTCAAGTATGAGAGAGATGAGAGACAAGGTGAAAAATATTATCCCTCCCACTCTCCTAGTAGAGGATGCAGTAACCCTGAGTAGACCCCTATCTGTTGAAGAGATCGTTGAAGCCATTGAGCATATGAGCAATGAAAAAGCCCCAAGGCCTGACGGGCTACCAATTGAGTTTTACAAATACAACATTGACTGGATTGGCCAAGATCTGTTGATAGTATACAATGAAGCTATTGAAAAAGGTACCCTGGGGTCAGAGATTAATACCGGGTGCATTAAGCTTATCCCCAAAGAAGGAGATAAAAATCTAATTAAGAACTGGAGACCCATCACCTTGCTAAATGTATCTTATAAGATCCTGGCTAAAGTGCTAGCAAGAAGATTGGTAGATATCCTCCCCGAGATTATCAACCCCACTCAAACTAGCTTTGTTAAAGGGAGATATATCTTGGAAAATCTCATCACATGCTGGGAGACTATGGATTGGGCAAGATGCTCTAGCCAACAGGTAAGCATGCTATTAATTGATTATGAGAAGGCCTATGATAGAATAGAATTACAATTCATTACCACCATGCTGGAAGCCCTAGGATTCCCTAAAGAATTTAACAAGATGGTCTAGACTCTAATGAATGGAGCCACTGCAATGGTGGAAGTAAATGGAGAGAGGTCTGGACCATTCCACCTAACCAGGTCAATACAACAAGGTTGCCCGTTGGCCCCAGCCCTATTTGTGATTGTAGCAGATTCCTTATACCACATTTTAAGGGATAACACTCTATCCCCAAAATTTAGAGGGATTGAACTACCTAATGGAGAAGAACTTATAAACATCCAGTTTGCTAATGACACATCTCTCATAGTGAAGATGAGTGAAGTTAACTTTAAGCGTCTCATGGACAAACTGGATATGTTTTTCCTAGCCTTAGGCATCAAGGTGTCCATCGCTAAGTCTACTCTGCTAGGGTGGGAAGAATCACCTCCAGATTGGTGTAATCAGTTTGGGTTTGCCTGGGGAGGCCCACTCCACCAAGTTAGATATCTTGGAATCCCCTTCTCGATCAAACAAGACCTTAGAATCATGTGGAATTGGGTGAAGGGCAAGATTGATGTGAAGCTAAAGAAATGGGACAATAGATACCTGTCACTGGTAGGAAGAATCCAAGTATGCCAAAAGATTCTAGCAGCTTATCCCATACACTACTCTTCAGCCTGGCTTTTTAACCAAGGACAAATGGGAGTCATTTAGAAAGCAATCAGGAACTACCTTTGGTTAGATGGTAAAAGTAATAAAAAGGCCCATGCGGTGAGATGGGAGTGGTGCACTAGATCCAAAGAGCAAGGAGGTCTTGGATTGAAAGACATCAGATGGCAAGGTAATGCACTTGCAGTCAAGTGGGTAGCCAAAGCTGCATAGGGCACCGAACCTTGGAAGATTCTGGTAAGGCACAATATCACCAAAGGCTCCCCTTCCTGGGATAGACACTAGAAGAATATTCCATTAATTGATCTAATGACAGGGAAGTTCAAAGTAACAGTGGCAGGTTCTAAGGTTTTTCAGTCTATTTGGAAAGGTTGGGAAGAGTTAGACACTCCCTAGCTGACAGTAATCTTCTGGATCAATTGCTCAATGTTTGCTAGGAAAGATCCATCTGGTGGAACCTATATAAATGGAGTAAACCTCTTGCGCAACTACAGGGTTGTTCAACAAAGAAATGGAATTCCTTAGGCATTAGTTATCTTTCAGACATCATTGAAGAGGAGAAGCTAATACCTTGGGAGACGTTGTCATCTAGGTTTGACCTCCCCTCCTCACATTGGAGGACATACACCACTGTTAGAGATGCTTGCCCTCACCTTAGCCTCCCCAGAGACACCTCAGTAGACTCAGACAGAATGGGCCTCGTCAAGTGGAAGGATGGGACCCCACTGCTGGAAACCAAAGTTAAGTCCATATATTTAATGCTCTCCAAAATGGAAGTGATTTATGACCATCTTAATTCCAAGTGGCACCTAAACCTTGACCCCAGTGAGTGGAGTAAATCTATGGCCAAGCTCTGGCACGCCCCTGCTAAACCCAAGATCCTTTGTTTTTTGTGGCATTTCCTTCTGCATAGATTACCAGTTAAGGACTAGTCTGGTATACCTTTCCCCTGCTCCTTCTGTTCTACCCCGGAGACCATTCCTCATATCTTTTTTGACTACCAATTTGCAACCGGCCTGTGGAACCTTTTTGGATTAGTTCTGGGGCACAACTTTCATGTTTTTGATGTTATCTTCAGATCCTTACCGAGTCTGAACAATGGATTTAATCAATTATGGGCTTCTCTTTCCTATCATATACTATGGTAGATCTGGAAACTTAGGAATGACAATATATTCAATAGTAGACATTTTTCTCTCACTGAGTCTCTGCGGAGGCTCATCATTTACAATGTCTCCTCGTAGGTTACCATGGTGATGCAGGTACAGGAGCACAAAGCACTAAGAGTTGTCTGAGGCATCAGACAAGTTTTGGACAAAGACCAGATTGTTTACAATATGACTACCAAGGCGGACACCAATTTTGATTTCGATATCACCATTAGTCAAATGATTAAGCAGGTCAAGGAATAGAGAGGTTTACCAGGTAGACGGACTGCCATAAGAACAATATTAAAGGAAGAGGAGCGGGTCCAAGAAGCAAAGGCAGGAGATGACCAGGGCTTCATCGAGGTGGTGGAACAACAGATAGCTGAGATTGCAGAACAGGGGAGCTCCAGCAGTGGATCTGCTGGGTCATTCCCAGATGAACAACCGATAGAGTACCAACCTACCAGAGCGGAATCCATGTATATTCCACCTACAGCTATTATGCCCCTACTGCCATGGGAGGCATACTTATCTAACCCCTACAATATTATTTTTCATGGAGACCTATGCCTCAAGTGGGCTGATCATCAAAGGCCATGGACAGCCTAGTTCCCTAGATAGATCTAGCTATGTGACTCTGTTTGATACACTGTTTTGTTTATAAAGGTTGCTTGTAATTTGTAGACTCTGTTACTTGGTTTATCCCTGCGTATTACTGGGACATTCTAATTTTGTAAGAATATGATGATGTGAACTCTCGATGTAAATATCCTTCCTATTAATATAAATTATGGTTAATAGAAAAAAAACCAAAAACATTACCTGCTAAATGATATTAATCTTGAAAACTTAATTATATTTAAAATTTAAATATTAAATAACATTACCTACCATTATTAGTACTTGTCGATAGGCTATCAAGTACTATTGCAATGAGTTTTGCATTTCCTGGTTTAACTAGTGATTAAAATAATGTCTGTCCACCAATAAAAACTACTAAATTTGTTATTCTATTATAAATTTTAGTTTTTATATAGTACAAATGCAACTATTTTAACTTCACAAATTTTCAAAATTATTTCTTGAACATATGATTGGTCCATTCAGTTTGAGTCTTATTGCATGGATTTCTCAAAAAATAAATAACAAATACATGGTAAAAATAATAATTAACAAAAAAAATTATATCAATAAATTTATATTAAAAATTATATTTTTTAAATTTAATATTTAATGAATTTAAATTTTTCAAGTAAATAAAATAATTTCAAATTTCTATTTTTTAAGATTACTTTTATTTGAAGAGTTATTTTATTTTAAGATTACTTTTGTTTGAAGATTTATTTTATTGAAAGGAATGAGTAGATTGGATAGAAAAATAAATAGATTGGATAGTTAGCTAAATAGATGGATTAGTCAGAAGAGATTATTGAAGAGTTAGGAAAGGTGATTGAATAGTCAGACTAAGACTTAGTGTTAGTTAGAAGTAGAAGAATAAATCTAATTAAATAAATTAGGAAATTCATTTAATTACACATGTGGAATATAAATAAATAAATTAGATTTATTTATTTATGAGAAGAACAAATTAGTAAATTAAATAAATTTACATTTATTTAATATTAGGAGAAATGATTAATTAAATACAATTATTACATAAATATAATAATAAAAAAAGTAGAAGTGTTAATTAAATAACATATTTATTTAATTAATGTGTAGACATAGGGATTAATTAAATAATTATTATTATTTAATTAATTTGTAGAAGAATAATTGATGAAAATTAGTTAGACATTTAATAATTAAATAATCGATTAAAATTACTTAATTATGGAATTGGTGGAGAATTATGAATTTGATTTTGAATATAGTAGAAAGATATAAATTAATTAAATAATAAAGATTATTTAATCAATTAAGAGGAATATTAGTGAAATTGACGCTCACGGGGAGCAAAGACGAAGAGAAGGAAGATGTTAGGGTTTCTTGGTAATGATGATGGAGGTGGCAGAAACCAGAGTCAAGGTATTAGGTTTTGATAATCTTGGCATGTTGCCTAACTTGTCGAGGGATATTAACAAATGTTTATGTCCTAAGAAGCCATAAATGTTGAGAGAAAGATTGGGTTACATGACTGGGGAAGGACTTTTTCAAACCAGTAGCAACAGTTTCCATGAAAAGAGTAGGATAATGCTTAGATCATAATGCATCTTGAGTTGTGAAAGAAGAGGGTTTGTTCAATTTATTCTTAGTATTAAAGGGTTTTTATGACAAAAGAGGATCATGATAGTAAACACTTAAAGAGAGTCTCTCTTTATGACCATGAATGTATCATTGAAAGACCATGCAAAGGAAACACATACCAATATTTTAGCTAAACAAATTGTAAGAGATAGTTAGACAATAACAAGTGTGTGGACATATGTAAGAGGCAATCAAATAGGATACCCACGTCAAACAAGATGCATTTAGAAGACATATTAATATCAATATGACACTTTCTAGAGTTGTTGAATGGGCTTTAAGTACCATTTTCTTGTTTTATCTGACCCAAAGGAACATATCCTATTCGTTGGGATAGTTGGTTGGCTAATTGACAAGGTGGAGCAGATATAGGGTAGTTGGAGCCAGTTTTTGACCAAGTTCGTAGTAAGTGCAAGCATCTATGAGTTGTTTAAATCCTCCTAAGGATGTAGATATGATCAAAGGGGATTTACAAGCATTCATGAGTCATTTTGGAGCAGTTTGGTAGGATTTTATTCAACCCATTTTCAATTATATCCGACCCAACTATGGAAGAGGACTTATTCAACCACCAAAGTAGGGACACATGTCAAGTTTTCTTGATTTCACATGTTGCATCTTTTAAGAGCTATGTAATCTATAAATCTTAAGTTTCTATCCCTCTAGTTTTTTAGTTCTTACTTCTTTTTTTACAGTAGTTGTAGCTATCTCCAACTCTTCTTTAGAAAAGTATGGAAGTTTGTAACTCAAATCAGTCATTTTTGGACTGATATTTCATTGTAACTAGGAATTTTATGAGAACTTAATCATTTATAGATTTATACTATTGTAAGAAGTTTTCTTTGATAAATATGAAGCTAATTTTGCCCTCCATAAAGTTGTTTATAAGTGTGTAATATTTCATGTGCATGTTTCATGATTAAACCTCTTCAAACATGTGTTAATGAAAGACTTTATGAGCAAAAACAATTGCATTCTTACACTGGTTGTAGTTTTGAAGAGATTATATATAGTTGTTTAGTTGTGAAAATAAATTATTTTCCTTCTCAAATAGAAATATAGATTGTCCTACCTATAAAATAATTAAGTGAAGAATGTGTGATGCCTCTAATTGTGAAAAAATAAAGCTTCCTTTGAGTCATTATAAGTTGAAGCAACAATTATAATTTTTTCTTTCAAGGTGCATCACCAAAGTTAGCTGTAGGTTTCTTTTTCAAGCATTTTCTTTGTCCCTTTTCTCAAAAAGTTAGTAGTTTTTAGGTATATTTTCAAGGGATCCAACTCTTGATCCTAGAGGTTCACTTCTATTTTTGGTCACCCGCAACCAAGAACTGTTCCCATATTTCAATAGAGTGCTGAACTTAAAGTTCAACAGGGTGCAAATCTAGATGATTACAATAGGATTTTGAATAATGATAACCTTGAGGGTGTTATAAGTTACATTGAGTTTTATGGAAATGATTTATATGAAACCCATTTTTAGGTGAGCACTAGCTTACAAAAGTAGGGAAGTATAAAAAAAATTAACCTAAAAAACCCAATAAGCCCTTAATCAATAAGAAGAGAGCCATTTTAAATATTGAGGGGGGACAAGCTACAAAGAATTCTAAAAATAAAACAAAGGAAATAAAGCCTAAGGGAATAGATTAGAGGACCAACACAAGAAGAATGTTAAAACCAAGGAAATAAAATAGCCAAATGGTGATAAGGATTCCATAATAATAAATAAGAAATATGAGCGACCATGCATCATCTCTCATAGAAACAAGATAAAGATGAACCTCTTTGAAAAGTGAATGTTAGATAGGAAAACGAAGTTCCAAGAGCTCAAGATGTCAACAAGATGATTAACCTTAGCAAGGAAACTTGAAGTTCAATACTAGCAACTTTAAGATCCTACTATAAGAGGAAGAGATAAATGAAAAAAATTGAAAGGCATCACAATGGATCCTTGGGGAAGCTTCATACTTGCTAAGTAATGAGCTTTGTAGGCTCTTGAAAGAATTATAAAGTGCTTATGGTCTTAAGGGTTTGGTGGGGGTCCCTCATTCCCTAAGTATTGTGCTTCTTCTTGTTGTTATTTATTGTTCTAGTTGTTAGATTTTTTTATGTTGTTTCTATAATTCATAATTGTATCCTTTTATTTTTCTTAGAACTTTTTAGTTTTTAGACTTTATAAAAATATAGACCCTTATTTAAAACCTCTTTATCTTGTAATTTTTTCTTATATAAAAAGTTAAATTATTCTTACATAAAAAATAAAAAAATATCTATAATAAATAATTTTTTAAAATAATACATATTAAATAACATTACCTTCTTGTGTGGTGGTTACGACTATGAGAAACTTCCTAAACCATAGGATTGGGTGTGTTTGATGGTTATGAAATATTGTACTCTTGCAAGTAGATTTGGAGTCTATTATTGTTATCACGTGCCTTTTTTGAATCACTTTAGAACTCATAATGTCATCTCCTTCCCGTTCTTTCTTCTTCATTCTTTGGAGAACCCTATTCAGGAAGTCGTCCAGGCTAAAAACTAGGGCAAGAAGATGACTATCCTTCACAAAGGGCTTATTCTCAGATTCTACCACTTTCACCTTGCCCTTTGTCCCCCTAGAGCTATTACTGCCCAGGAAGCCCATGTCTCTTTCATCCCCATATCTACTAGCATCATGGATATTCCCGACCAAGAAAAAGTGCCTTAAGAGCCATGTCCTTAAATCCCATCATGGTTCTCTTGATACCTCCTCTAACACTACATGGCTAAAGAGAAAATGAAGGAAAAGACAAAAAATGACCCTCCTCTCAAATTGAAGGCTAAGGCCCCTAAAAAGGATAAATTTAACATCCAGGAGATAGATTTTGACATTGAAGCTACCATGGAAACCAATACTCCCCGCCGGTCTACTAGGTTGGCCCCAAAACTTGTGAAAAAGGAGAAAAATATGAAGGAGTCAGATTCAGAAGAGGGTGGACAAAGAAAGTCTAATGGAAAATAGGAAAATGTGCTAAGAGGGAGATATACTTTGTGACAAATAGCACTTTCTCCCGTGTTTCAAAGAATCTAAAAACTAAATCCCTCGACCTCACAAAAAATTTGGCTCTTGAGGAAAAGGTTAAGTCACCCAATATTGCTAAGGGCAAGACTCCCCTGGGTGGGTAAAGTGGTAAATGTGAGGACACTTGGGAGGAGACATGAACAAAATTAAGAAAATAATTGCAGATATGGAGAAGAGGCTTCAAAACGTCTCACACTTTTTAAAAAAAATCATGCATAGATCAACTACCACATTATGCTTGTTGCAGAAGAACACACTCAACGCAAAAGATGAGGAGGATGACAATTATAAGGAGCTTTATAAGTTCCTTATAGAAAACTAGGCAATGAGGATGCTGACCAAGCCCTACAAGTTGAAGGATTCCTAGGGTTGTGGTCCCTTTTTTCTTTTTTTGCATTATTGTTGATCATGGCTTCTGTGGCCTTGCTTTAAACTTTGTCATTATCACTAGTATTGTTATATTTTGCACTGTTAGTTTATTCTGGTGTGGCCCTAAGTGGCCATATTTAAGGACTTTTATTACAATTTTGATTAGTATTGTTGATGATTTTAGTATTAACAATGGTTACTATGACCACATATACTAGTTTTTCTTAACTATTTCAAAGTTAGACAAACTATTTTTTATGTTTGATTAGTGTGTTGTTAATTGTTGTAATTATTTATCTAAGAAACAACACCCTAATTTTACTACTTCAAATATCAAAAACATTACCTGCTAAATGATATTAACCTTAAAAAATTAATTATATTTAAAATTTAAATATTAAATAACATTACCTACCATTATTAGTACTTGCCCGTATATGCTAAGTACTATTGTATCATTTTTTGGTTTTTTAGGCCAACCCGACTAAACAATCATGGTTGCAAGACCCGAGCTCAAGCTAGATAGAGGAATTTATCATATATCTAGCTCACTTTGCGGGCAGATAACCTCTGTTAGGATTCCGAGGAAGTAGTTGGTGAATTTTGAGCCTATTTTCCCATTCTGAGGTGCGAGTTCTATATTAAATGAAACTCTTTCTCCCAATAAGAATTTATTATATTTTGTAGTTTGTCATAAATTTAGATTTTGTAAAGTTTAAATGTAATATTTTTAAGTTTATAATTTATAAAAATTATTTCTCTATCATTTGATTGACTAGATCAAATGAGGTCTTATACTCGAGAATTTAGGACTATGAAATGTGAAGAGTTTTATTTCCACTTTTTTGGCCATATTGCATTATTCTAGGCACAACTACAAAGGTGATGAAATTTCTCTGTATGAAAAATCTAATAATATTATTTATTGATATTTTTATTATGTTTATTATATTAATATATTTAATAATGTAAATAACAAACTAACACGTATTTGTTAGCTTGTAAAATTGTATTACAAATCAAATTAAGTTTGTTTTATACTTTACAAAATAATTTAAATTAACATAAAAATTAAATAAAATTAATTATAATTTATAATTTATATTATTAAAATAATTATAATTAAAAATAAAATTATTGCTACATCTATAATTATATAAACTAATATAATTATCATGTAGTTTTATAATTAATTAAAATATATTTAATAATTATAATACATTTATAAATATTAGAATTACATTTAGATATAAATTAAAATTAAAAAGTAATATAATCATTATCAAATAGTTTTATAATTAATTAAAATACATTCAATAATTATAATACATTTATAAATATTAGAATTACATTTAGATATAAATTAAAATTTAAAATTAATGTAATTATTATCAAATAGTTTTATAATGAATTATAATACATTTAATATTTATAATACATTTATTAATATTAGAATTACATTTATATAACTTAAAATTAATTATAAAACTAAAAGAATATTATTTTAAAGATTTTAATTATTATCATTCATATATAAAGATTATTATAATTACATTATAATCTTGAATTTAATTAATTTTATTGATTTCATTTTTATTAAATAACTTTTACTTAAAACAAATTTAATATTTATAATAAATATAATAAAATTAAATTTAGATTTATATCAATATTCAAATTTTATCAAATTCATAAATAATGTACCTACTCATTTTTCGCATTGAGTGGTAAGTAGACATTTCTACATAAGAGTCCAAATCATAATAATTCCAAGATGCACTCAACAAACTACATTTATGGAGCTGATTGATGACAGCCCAAAAAAAACAAAAAAACATGGTAGAATTAACTTTTACCAGAATAATTTTTAAAACCTAAGAATAAATAAATAAAATAATACTTTTAAAAAGTACATAGTTTTTAATTTTTAAATACTCATATTCACAAGTGAACAACATTTATCGACACTCTTTTAATGTGCAGATTTGAACTAACTCTTTGTTTAAGGAATCACCTGTCTAGAACGTGCAAAACCGTAGCTGGTGACAGAAAAATTAAAATTTTGATTACCTGCCTCATTATTAAATATTATTTAGTGTCATGCGTAGACGTGTAAAAACTACACCCACAAAGTATTTCAATAATGTATTTCCACGCGGTGCTTAAACATTGAACTGCTTGTCCCTTTCGGTGGTGTGGTAGGCTACTTTACCACAAACAACTTGCATGTTTTGACAACGTTGTGGGAACATTCCCGTCATGGGATTTACATTCTTACATATCTTCATTAATATCAATTATGACAAAACTTATATCCTCTCTATATAAGCCAATTTTTTGTTATAACCCCTCCCCACCTTCTCTATCTATTGTTCTCTTTCTACACTTTTCTATGGTAGAGGTTTATAAATAAATAAATTTGGAAAGGTTATGATCATTCACCAAGTTCTTTAATTTGAGGTGTTTGTGACATTTAAAGAGATGAAAAATATATTTGATTGCTATTTTTATTAATTATGGAGGATTGTAAGTGTTCTTACATAAAATCTATTTTTAAGGATGATAATAATAAAAAAATTTAAAATAAAAATATAACAATATGACGAGAGTTTGTCTCATAGTGTGATGGTTAAGTTGTGGCATTGTTGATGGTGCCACCAAGTTTCAAATCCCTATTGAATGTAATAATGAACAAATATGATATGACTTTTGACATACTTTACCTATATTCCTCTAAATATAGATATGCTAGTTTTATAATCTAAGTTGAATAGATTCTTATGATATTCTTCCTATTTATTTGACTATAGTTAGCTTTAGTATTACTATTACAAAATTATTTTCTTATTGGCCCAATTCATTTTAGAGAAGAGAAAACATTATTTTTGGTACAATAACATATAAATCTCAGGGGAATAAATGTTTTTGCCTTGTTTATGGAGTTTGAAGGTTTCCCTCTTTCTTATTGAATGTTAGTTTCTAATTTATTCTAGATTTTCTTTATTCTATGGAACTAATGTATCATAAACATTTTCAAGAAATACAAACTTACTTTATAATTAATTTTTTAAAACTTTATATAATAAATACATGCACACATGTACATGTGCATGTACGTATACATATACATACATACATACATCTACATGAATACGTGTAAGTGTATGTGTGCATAAATGTACACATATAATGTAGTGCTAGAATATATAGTTGGAAACAAGCCTCATTCAATATAGCATGAAAGATATACATATTAAAAACAAACTATAGTGAAGAGATCAATTCATATTGAGCTATAAATATATCAAACCTTCTTAGAACTCCTCTAATCACTCATATTTCTAAGAGAAAAGGAAGCTTTCAATTTTTTGAAATATTTTTTTTTAACTTGTCCATGTTATATTTGTAAATTCCTTCAAAATGTAGTTCGGTGAATCTTTAGTGTTTCTCAATGCCTTCCTTTCAAAGACCCCACCATATCATGTGAGTTATCTTGCCTAATCATAATTTGATTACATTCATTGAACCTTGTTCTAGTTAGTTTGTAGGTATTTGTTTTAGATTAAAAAATATATTTATAAGAAAATATTTGTGTTATGAGATTATAAATTTTTATGTTATATTATTAATTATGTTTATAAAAAATTTATATATTAAATCTATATTTTATTTAAATTAATTTTTTATTAATAATTAAAATTCAAGTTCATTTGTGAGGTTCAATGAAATATTTTGAATAAATTTACATAATCAATTATTGCATATTTTTAATAGTTAAGAGAACTTATGGTAAGGTGGTCGTTGAAAATAAATAATGAATGTTACAAGCAAAATATAAACTAAGGAAGCCATAATTTGCCAAACAAAAGAAACTATTATTTTTTCAATTAATAATAGAAGACCTCAACAACATGGTAACACTTGCTAAAAATTACCAATATAAGGGGGGACAATCTCATAACTTATCAAATTATAGCACTCGATTTATAAGTGCACAAATTTTATTAGTCATTCAATCTTCTTGACAACTATGATTTTTTTTGTGCCACTACCTTGCAACACCCTCCTTGCCATAAACACCATTTAATCATATAGACCAACCATAAGCGAACTCTTTCTTGAGCAAATAATCCTCTTAGTAGTGAGAATGCACCTAGAGAATACATTTTGAATTTTTTCAACCTTTTTAGAACCAACAAATAAGGAAAAGAAAGGATGGATATTTCTAGCTTCTTATTCAAGTGAGTGACCTTTAAAGTATTAACCAATGTTATCAAATATTCAAAAAATGTTACTAAAACCTTGTTTAGATGGAAGAATGAGCTAGTTTTCCTTCTTAACCCCTAAATCTCCATTCTCTCCACTCTATTCCTACAATTGTATAAATGACAAACTCCAACTTTGATAGAATGATATGGGACATTCAAATTTTCTAATATATTTATATTTCACCATACTTTTTATCCTTTTTTTCTAAAATATCTTATAATAGATGCTCATTGTTGTTGTTAATTTCGTTTTAGTGAAAATAATGTCAACACTATAAAATTTAATTTAAATTTGGATTAAATTTCATGAATATACTCTAAGTAATTTTTTTCAATTGAAAATTGTTTACTCTTATAACACTTTTATTTTTATTATTATTGTTTTAAATTTTTATTATTTAGATGTCAATTTTTTAATATATTATATATAAATAGACATACAATGGGGTCTAAATTTGTTGAAATACTCTAAAAGTGGACATTTTTATTACCATTTCAAGTTTATTCACATTTTTATTACCATTGTAAAATGTTTTAAAAGCTCCATGTCTTCTAAGTGGTTGAGCTTTTATGTAATACCACTCACATGAAAGCTCCTGATGACTTAAAATATCGGCCATTTGGGTGGGCTTTGTATATTATATTCCATGACAATGTAATGTATAAAGTGCTTTAAAAACTCTCGACGCTTTAATTTACCAGGCATTATTGTTAGTCCCTGCCATTAAGGCAGGAGACTAAAGTTCATAGGTCTCTTTTTTGCATTAGTTTCAGTCTCGGTAACTGTGAAATCCATCCAACATTCGCTATATACTATGGTCGCTAGATTTATGCTTATTAAAATGAATTTCTCTCTCCACAATTCTTGTTTTCTCATTGGTGTAGCTGATTTTTCCGGGCGATCTTTTTAATTTCCTCTGGAGAAAATTCTGCCAAAAATTAGAGAATCATGGCAACTGGTAGCAATGGTGGCAAGTCGTGGCAATCAATGGGGAGTCCTATGTAGAGAATTGGGCCCGGCATATCGTGTGGCATTTTGCAGGATGCTAAACGTGCCCTATGCATTATTCTTCCATGTTTTCTCCAAGCGTCTATTCCCTTTCACATCCAGAAGTGGGTTTCACAGTCGTGATAAAATTGCTTTGTGTTCTCCTCATTCTCCTTCTGCTCCAGTATACACTGTCGATATTTCAAGTTTGCATACAAATGAACGAGCCTGGTTTCATCCAAATTCATTATACATTATACTCTAACATATCCTAGAAAATAGTTTATATACTCTATTTGTGCAACCACAATTTACATACATGTCTATTAAGGCATTTTCTTGAGAGTTCTTAAGCTCTTTACAAATATTGAGACTGCATTTTTTCAAGGCATTCTGTCAATAGTCCACGGCCTCGTCCATGTGCACACATTTTACTTTGCATACAAAACTGTCATGACATTCGATTGAAAATTTTTATGCCAATTCAACAAATCCATTTTGCATATATCTTGTAACAATTACAATTCACACCGCGTTGACATATCTTTGATAGATTATGCCAAATATTTTGGTGCATCATATAACTCACAATCCATGTTTATACCCCCATAGTTAGAAATTATATTACCAGGGCACACTTTGCATCCAAAGCTCCTTTTTTTGCACCAACAGAAGTGAAAAATGGTAAAGGTTGTTGAATCTAGGCTTGAGACCTGCAAATCGAAGTTGTTGTTGGTTTCTACAATTCTTTCTGTACCTATACCATGGTCATGGTAATTGAATTCCCTGAGACCACATATCATTGAGGGATTTTGTAAAACATGGTCATGCACCTTGTCTATGCCTTCACATTTGTTCATACTTTGCACACAAAGCATTTCATCTTGTAATTTTTGAAAGGATTGTCTGTTACAATTTTTGTTCTCGGCAACAATCTCTTTCTTGATAATGTTGGTCTACCCATCAAATTATGTTGAACTGACGATAAGTTTGAAAAAGACGAGATCTTAGCAGTCATTGCCATTGTCGTTTCCATAGCAACACACAGAGCCATATTCCAGCAACTCATAGAAGCAAAAAACTTCAAAATTAGAAGAAAGACACGTGTGTGCAGAATGCGTTCTAAAAAACAAGGCAAGTGAATTGTTTGGAGAATGCCACATAACCTTGTTGTCATCTCCTATGAGCCCTACATGTAATCCACAGAAGCCAAAACCTTTCCATCTGTGTCATCATGCAAACCACCTGTATGCATGTAATTAACAGGATATAATCTGCATCAGTGACATTTGGAGTGTTATTAGAATATTTTTTATTTTTTTGCATACAACACCCATGGTTCTCCTACATACCGTTAAAATTAATTTGTTTGGAAATAAAAATGAAACAAGTCCACCTAAGCTTGTAACGGTCTGCCTATATTTTCAGTAATATTTTGATGAAGAAATGGAATAGACTTTCGGGGAAATGCCATAAGGCAATGAAAAAAAAAGAAATTGAAAATATTAATAATGCTTTAATACAAAATTTGCCTCAACCATAGGTTTGTTGTGATGTTGCGAGCCCTTTATTCCATTATTCAGTTGTTTCAACAACTCTTATGAATTGATGCATGTCCATGCCCTGCTCCAAACCTTTCGTACATGACCTGCAACCCTTACAAAAGTGAATGGTCTCCTTGATTTCATTCTAATAAGAAATTTTATTGAAATTTATGATAATTTGCAACATCAATTTCTATGCAGCCACCAGGAAATTCCATAACCTAATTTCTCATCTAGAATGCAACTTCAGCTCAAACATAGACTATAGCTATCAACAAACAATACATTCAAGAACAATATAATCAGCAATAAACTATTTCAGCTTTTCCTCATGATCATATCTGTATTTTAAACTTCCATTTTTACCGTCCATAATCATAGTATTTGGACCAGATTTGGCAAAAATTTTGTCTGTGATTTGACTCCATGAAGAACCCTGCCCACCCAAATACACCCATTTTATGAGAAAAAAATATATTCCTCGCTAAATAGCTCTTGGAAAACTCACATTTTATAGCGTTGAATTGCATGGGAAGTTCTAGATATTTATCTCCAAGTTATGCTAGAAATATTGCATGCATATGAAAGCAAGTTTTCTGAGCTCTTTTATGTGGACAAAAGGAACAGGGTAATGGAGGGCCCATTTCATTGTTTCTTGAGGAAAACACCAAATTCTTTGGTTGTGGTTGCACACACTCTCTCATGCTCCCCCACCTTAGGTAGGGACTCCATCTGTGTGTAGGCCCTTGTTGTGTTTGCAAACTATATTACATGCAATGAAATATGTTGAGTCGGATTTTATTGCATATATATTTGCATGTAATATTGTTTGTAACATTGAAATTTTGAACTATGATATTGCATTGAATGAAACATTGAGTTCTTGTGAAACACCGAGCTTGAACACTCCAAGTTAGCAAAAACATGGAGCCTATTTTGGTAGAAATATCCCTTGCTTTATGCATTCAATCCTCCAATCACATGATTTTGGTCTGCTATTCTTTGCCAACGACTATGCATGTTTGTGCTAAAGTTTAAGCTCATATTTGAGCTCATTTCCTATGAGTACCAAACCAGGTATTGTCATTGTCTCGCTTCTTCGGTTCTTATCATTTTGAATTATATATTAATGGCCATTTTCCCTTGAAATCATGATCATTTTTACAATGTTTCTTCATTTTGAGCTCTATTTTAGGGTTTTCTTGGTACCATTTCGTTTAAAAATGAGTTTGGTAGCTCCATTTTTGTGTATTTTTTAATGTTCTTTTTGGGTCTATATTTATAATGTTTGCAAAAGTCTTTGCAATTTTTTGATTACATATATGTTGAAGGAAATACATTTTGTAATAAAAATATAATTTTCTTTGAGTTTAGTCCTCTAATGCATTGGTGAGATTCAATTCCTCATTTTTTTCATTTTCAAATGTGAAAGCATAAAGTTGTGTGATTATTGTGGTTTTTCCTTGTAATCACACACTGTGATTTGAAGTCCAAAATCCTAAGCTATGTACAGGCATGAGTATACAAGACAAAAAACCTCATTGACAAAAGCTATTCTTCCCCTCAAAATTTCATTTTCATGCTCGAGGTGAACCCACAATAATGGGTTACACTTTTTCAGAGGAAGGAATTCCTCATTTTCATCCAAATCATGAAAATCATATGTTTCAATCGAAAGCCTTTTTTGCTTCCAATTGAAAGTTAAAAAAGACGGGGTTTCTATCGAAAGTATTTTTTTATTCATTTTAAAGGGGGGAACATATATATGCATGTGTGTATAAATGTACATACACATACACGTGTATATATGTATGTTTACACATTTTACATATATATATACATGTGTACATGCATGTATGTGTATGTTATCTATGTCCTATACATATGAACATATACATATTACATATATGCATGTACACATGTATTTATCTGTAGTATGTATAAACATGTACATATGTATACATATATTTACACACACACACACACACACACACACATATATATACATGTACATGTACATGTATACATTTATACACATATATATATTTGTATACATTTATTTATATAATACGTGTACACATGCATATGTATATGTATGTACACATAGATATACATATGTATTTATATACATATATGTTTATATATATATATATATATATATATTTGTATATATATATATATATTTTTATATATATATATATATTTGTATATATATATATATATTTGTATATATATATATATATTTGTATATATATATATATATTTGTATATATATATATATATTTGTATATATATATATATATTTGTATATATA